>JXTB01000404.1:259609-277031 GCA_002914805.1 Parasponia andersonii
TAATAATAATAATACTCACTCTCTCCCCTTCACACCTCCCCACCATTCCCTGCAGCAATATTCGTCCATTCTTCTTCTTCTTCTATCCTGCTTCTAAATCTCCTCAACTTCTTATAAGTCTCCTCCATCCAAATTCATATACCGAGAATAACTCTCTCTCTCTCTCAAAAATAATGGACACCCAATTAAATAAATAAAAGTGAATTATTTTACTCTTCGTTTATTCTTTTTTAGGTTGTTCACATATTCTCAGATGTAATTTCAACAATCATAAGTCTCAATTTATTATAGTCGAGAAATTCTCAAGGAGAGTGATTTGAATTTTTCATGATAGAAGCATTTTCATACCTTTATACATTTTTTGGTTTGCTAAAGAGACTAAATTATACTGAACTATAAATTTGAACAATGGGTTTTTGGGTCTTTTATTTTGTCACCGGACAATATTTCAGAAAAAATGGGGAAAAAGGTTCAAAGAGAGGGTGATTGATTGTGTATCAAAATCTATGGATTTATAAATTTTGAAATCGCTCTTGACTTAATTAGAGAAAACGAAAACGATTGTTAGAAGAATATGAGGATAATAAAGGTAAATCACCTAATGAACAAAGGAAGGAACTTCCATTTGAAAGCTAATTCAAAGAAAACATGAGGGGAAAGGGAGTGGTGGTGAAGTTATGAAGTAAGAAGAGAGGGAAAAAAAAAAATTTCCTTAATCTAACCTTTAAAAAAAAAAAGAATTAATTTAATCTAAACATTAAATTAATATGTTTAAAAATTATAAATACTTGTCACGTCAGTAATTCCGTCAAATTATACATGGATTATAACAAAAGGACAACTTTTGCGGCAAATGACGAATAATACAAGAGAATTTATGAAACAAAAAATAGGGGCAAAACTATACATATATAGCCAATAGAAAGCTCACGGTCACGGTAATAGTACCTCTACTTAATCCTTTATAAGATTAACTACGATCCTTTTTTTTTTTCACATAACTACAATCAAATTTTCATAACATATATAAAAAAAAAACTTTACATGGTTTTCCTAGGGAAGGATTGAATATGTTTAGCATGAATATATAACTTCATTTTCATTGATGTAGATGTCCTTAATTATTAGGACTAATAAAGAAAGATCTTTATCAATTAGAAGAAGATAACTAACAATAAAATGAAAGACCAGCTCCTAAATTAATTTGAAATTAACGTGATTAATTATATATATTTGGTTAATCATGTCACAATACTATGATCTCATCTTGAAAATTTTGAAGATTTATCCCCCTTGTGAGATTATTAACTTCCTTTCCATGGTCATCATTATAGGATGCGACCACCTAATATACTTATTTTTTTGTATTAAATTAATATAATTTAATTTTATATTAGATTAGTTATTGTAAGCATTTTGTTATTTGAATCAAATTCTTCTTGGATTAAAAAAATATACAAAAATACCTCAAAGTACATGTGTGTGTATATATATATATATATATGAGGATTTTAACCGAGGGCGAGAAAGTATAAAATTCTTGGACGAAATAAAAGTATAAAAAAACGTATAAAATATTTTCTTTTAGCAAATTTGTATATGTATTACTATTAATAGGCAATTTATAATACTTCAAAATTGCTGCATAATAATATCACTACTAATATTGTTAAAAAAAAAATTATGTTGAAAGCGATGTGTATAAGCCTTTGCTTTTAAATGAAATATATGGACTTTTGTTTATCATAAGGTGTAACTAGTTCTTAAGTTTGAAAAGATGAGCTTTTGAGTTAAGGCAACATAAACACGAGGAATTTAAGCTAAGTGATGACACTTTAGTAATTGGTATTAGTCTTAGAGCAATGCTTTTTATAATGAAAAAAATTATGTTATAAGATTATTATTTTTCTTTAAAACTGCTATCCATGAAACTATCTAAATAAATATTTAGATTTTGGGTGCAAATTAATAATGTCTTAAAATCTAAGAGCTTTTATGGATGCATGTGCATAAAATTAAAAGTTTAGCGGGACAATGTCTATAAATTTAATCTTTTAGGGTGGGCAAATACAATTTCTAATCCAATTAATTTATTTAAAATACATATGTTAACAAGATAAAAACTGATGGGCATTTGACATTATGTGGCTCCTCCAATGTGTTTATATTATATGTGCATATATACATATATGAACTAGGATGCAACGGGACTATCATGTACACATGTTTTGCTAATTCGGAGCACATGTTTGCTAATTCGGAGCACATGTTTTACAGATTCTCAATAAGAAAACATGTCTTGATTAGCAAAACTCGTAACCGCAACGTATCCAAAACCGCACATTTATATGCGTATATATATATATATATATATATATATTGTACAGTTCATCTCCAGGCTGCCAGTTTTAGGAAGCCATGACGTTATTTTAATTTTGAGATGGGAACGCATATAACATATTGATTAAAAAGAACCCATGACTTCCTCAACTGCCCATTAACTGCTCATATTGAAATATAGGCATGCCCAGCTGTTCCCTTCGCTTAGAAACGTTTTCTTAAATGTAGACAAAATTAAAGACAAAAGAAAAAAGTTTAAAAAAAAATATTGCAGCCAATTTTGGGCTTTTTTTTCTCCTATTTTTTTTATATTTATTGGCAAAGAAATTCGGTCAAAGGCCGGTGCCGTAGCCGTTGGAAGATGATGCTTATATAGCTGAGGTCATCTCTCAAATATCTTTTACCTATAGTTAAGCATAAGAAATCAATGCGTACACTTTTTAAAATTATATATATCTTCTGAAAAAAAAATTATACATATTTGGAAAGATGCTTTTCATACAAATGCACAATATCCAATATTAATGTGATCCTAACTTTAAAAAACATGAGAGCCTTTATCTAATCGTGTGGGTTTTTATTGTGCGGAGAGAAGTGAAGAAAATATCTTATAATCTCTATCATTTTCTTCTGACTACCTTTGGGTTGCTTTCCATCTTATATACTCTCTCACCTCTTCGTTATATCAACAAAATAACGAATTTTCATAAAGTTTTCTTATCTGACTTGGCAAGGATTAGTGCTATCAACTGCACTTTTTTTTACTCTATTCTCGTTTCTCGTTTCTAGATACATAAATTCTATTATAATTTATTACGTTATTAAAATATTAAATTGAATAATATGTCAACCAATAGGATATTCTCTTCAATCAGTATTAACGAGCAATCTCTTCCTCTTTTGTTTTTATTGTTATTTAATACAAGTATTAGGAAACTTCATTTGGTATTCGTTTGGAATTTGATTTTTGGAGGGAAGAAAAAAAATTTAAGGAATATTATTTTCTCTTATTTCGATTGAAATAAAAACTGACGGAAATTTTTTTTTATAAAAAAATGAGAGTATTATTAGTCGTTGCTTCAGCTCGCACTAAAAGCGATGATAAATCCAGTAGTACGTCTAAAAGTCACCACTTAAAATATTGCACTTTAAATACACATCAATAATTCTCATTAAAAGCTAGATAGCGACGACAATTGCCACTGCTTTAAATTAAGTGTGCCAAGTGATGTGAGATATTCTTACCAAAAATTCTAAATTATCACCGCTTTAGATTTTCAAGAAATAGACTAAAAATATTTTATTTTGTACGACGGCTATAGTCGCCGCTTTAGAATTTTTAATTTGAATAAAATGAAGTAATTATAATTAATAAATATAGTTTTTTTTTTAATTTTATTTAAATTCTAAAACGGCGACTATTGTCACTGCTTTAAAGTTTTTAATTCGAATAAAATTTTTAAATGAAAAATAATTATAAATAATAAAATATTTTTAAACTTTAAAGTGACAACTATAGTTTAAACATTTGTGAAAATTTTGGCAGTCTAATTGACCGCCAGAATTATATTCCTGAGAAAAAAAAAACCTAAAGTAGAGACATGTGGTCTATGTTGGAATAATGTCCTATAAAGCAGTTTATTATTTAGATATTATAAACAATATTTATTGGATTATTTAGTATCTATTTGTTATTAATAAATTCCATATTATGAATTTCTATTTCATTTATATCTCATTGATATACATGTGATGTGTATGTTTATCTTATGCAAACATCTAAAAGATTCCAAGACATGAAATGAGTAATAAAGAATTATTCGTATGATGAGTTCATATATGGGAGACATTATATTCTTTATTTCATTATGTCTAAATTAAATTATTCGCATTCTGCATATTGAAGATAGAATACTTTACTATGCTATATAATGTAGTATTGTCTATTTAATTAATGAAGTCTCTAATTATCGAAGTAAGTCTTCGGATAGAAACACTAGTGTGTTATAAGAAAGCTATAATAGTATCGAGCAGGACCTAGTTAATTAGAATTTGAGATTAAGTGTTGTAACTCAAATTTCTAATTTTACTAATCTAGCACTATTGTAAGAGACTTTAATCCTAGTGATTAACAAACTTATTTTCATGTGTTTTGTCTTTTTGAGTTACTAAAGGACTAGTTCCGATTTATGGTTCGANTTAAAAAAAAATATTGCAGCCAATTTTGGGCTTTTTTTTCTCCTATTTTTTTTATATTTATTGGCAAAGAAATTCGGTCAAAGGCCGGTGCCGTAGCCGTTGGAAGATGATGCTTATATAGCTGAGGTCATCTCTCAAATATCTTTTACCTATAGTTAAGCATAAGAAATCAATGCGTACACTTTTTAAAATTATATATATCTTCTGAAAAAAAAATTATACATATTTGGAAAGATGCTTTTCATACAAATGCACAATATCCAATATTAATGTGATCCTAACTTTAAAAAACATGAGAGCCTTTATCTAATCGTGTGGGTTTTTATTGTGCGGAGAGAAGTGAAGAAAATATCTTATAATCTCTATCATTTTCTTCTGACTACCTTTGGGTTGCTTTCCATCTTATATACTCTCTCACCTCTTCGTTATATCAACAAAATAACGAATTTTCATAAAGTTTTCTTATCTGACTTGGCAAGGATTAGTGCTATCAACTGCACTTTTTTTTACTCTATTCTCGTTTCTCGTTTCTAGATACATAAATTCTATTATAATTTATTACGTTATTAAAATATTAAATTGAATAATATGTCAACCAATAGGATATTCTCTTCAATCAGTATTAACGAGCAATCTCTTCCTCTTTTGTTTTTATTGTTATTTAATACAAGTATTAGGAAACTTCATTTGGTATTCGTTTGGAATTTGATTTTTGGAGGGAAGAAAAAAAATTTAAGGAATATTATTTTCTCTTATTTCGATTGAAATAAAAACTGACGGAAATTTTTTTTTATAAAAAAATGAGAGTATTATTAGTCGTTGCTTCAGCTCGCACTAAAAGCGATGATAAATCCAGTAGTACGTCTAAAAGTCACCACTTAAAATATTGCACTTTAAATACACATCAATAATTCTCATTAAAAGCTAGATAGCGACGACAATTGCCACTGCTTTAAATTAAGTGTGCCAAGTGATGTGAGATATTCTTACCAAAAATTCTAAATTATCACCGCTTTAGATTTTCAAGAAATAGACTAAAAATATTTTATTTTGTACGACGGCTATAGTCGCCGCTTTAGAATTTTTAATTTGAATAAAATGAAGTAATTATAATTAATAAATATAGTTTTTTTTTTAATTTTATTTAAATTCTAAAACGGCGACTATTGTCACTGCTTTAAAGTTTTTAATTCGAATAAAATTTTTAAATGAAAAATAATTATAAATAATAAAATATTTTTAAACTTTAAAGTGACAACTATAGTTTAAACATTTGTGAAAATTTTGGCAGTCTAATTGACCGCCAGAATTATATTCCTGAGAAAAAAAAAACCTAAAGTAGAGACATGTGGTCTATGTTGGAATAATGTCCTATAAAGCAGTTTATTATTTAGATATTATAAACAATATTTATTGGATTATTTAGTATCTATTTGTTATTAATAAATTCCATATTATGAATTTCTATTTCATTTATATCTCATTGATATACATGTGATGTGTATGTTTATCTTATGCAAACATCTAAAAGATTCCAAGACATGAAATGAGTAATAAAGAATTATTCGTATGATGAGTTCATATATGGGAGACATTATATTCTTTATTTCATTATGTCTAAATTAAATTATTCGCATTCTGCATATTGAAGATAGAATACTTTACTATGCTATATAATGTAGTATTGTCTATTTAATTAATGAAGTCTCTAATTATCGAAGTAAGTCTTCGGATAGAAACACTAGTGTGTTATAAGAAAGCTATAATAGTATCGAGCAGGACCTAGTTAATTAGAATTTGAGATTAAGTGTTGTAACTCAAATTTCTAATTTTACTAATCTAGCACTATTGTAAGAGACTTTAATCCTAGTGATTAACAAACTTATTTTCATGTGTTTTGTCTTTTTGAGTTACTAAAGGACTAGTTCCGATTTATGGTTCGAACTCCGGTATCTTGGAAAATAAGGTATATGAAATGTGTAGAACGTTTTTCATGATAGACACCATGCATATGATGTCACTTTGAGTTTTTTCAAGTACTTGGATAATATAAACCAGGGTCCCAGTATTCACTATGTGAATTTGACTGTGTTAGTATAAGCAGATACAAACACCATAGTCAACTATTATCCATTAGATTAAATATGGCAACTCAAAGGTAAATATATACTAGAGGGGTAATACAGTAATTTCACCATATTAGTACGGCATTGCATTGGGAGTATGTCTATAGGTATAGTATATGCTTAATTGTTAATAAGCTTCACAGAAAAATAAATGACATTTAGTCTAAAAGTTCAATATTGGGCCTATAGTGGTATGCCCCAATATTAATGGACAAGGCCCAATCATAATTAAGAGTCAATTATGATATTGGGTATATGGTCTGTTAGAGCTTGGGCTTTATGGATCCATCTGGTCCCTTGTCAAGTTCAAATTAAAGCCCAATAGTTATTTGATGATCAGTTGAGCCCAACAAGCCCAATAAGCCCATTAAGATTTACTAATCTTTCAATAGTTAAGAGAAAAGTTCTCTAGCATATATATACAAGTGTTACATGTGAAACACACATACAGGAAAAGAGTGTCACACGCATAATAGAGAGAGAGAGAGTAGAGAAAATCGGCCACCACCAGAGATTTACTGTCCTTGGTGTTTCGGCCATCCCGGAGAAATCGATTCGAGGAGATTGTCTTCTTGTTCATCTACGGATTTTTTTGTTGGGAATCAAGAAGGTGACTACCCACCAGATCAATCAAATGGCATTCGAAAATAGACGGGAAGACGAGAAGATTATGGAACGAATCTAGGTATTGTTCTTGTCTAAATCAAGAGTTAATTTATATTAGATCACGATCCGAAACGTTTTGTAAAAGAAAAATTTTAAACAACTAATTCTGCTGCGTTTCTTGATTTTACAAAACTATGGTGTTTTTGAAAATAATTTTACCGAAAATATTTTCCAGAAATTTATTCCAGCTAACACCAGCAGTCTAAAGCCGCTTTAAATGTTAAAAATTTTCAAATCCGTAGTACTATTTCGATTTCCCATTTCGTTTTTTTCCCCTAACTTTCTCTCTCTCTCTCTCTCTCTCTCTCTCTCTCTCACACACACACACTCCTGCCACTGCCTCTCTCTCTCTCTCTCACACACACTCCTGCCACTGCCTCCTACCATTGCCATCTCCTCCTCCAGCTCCTCCTCTCATAGGTTACTTTTTATTATATATTTATTATTTTATACTTATTTAATTAGTTTTTAGTAGAAAATTTAATTTTAATTTAAATGTTTGTATTTTATATTTATATAATATATTTGGATAAGTTATATTGGGTTTATACAAACAAGAGAAGATTAATATATTTATTCTTGTTAAATTTTAATGAATTTTGTAATTTTTGATATATTGGTGAAATAGTGAATATTAGAAAATTTATGTTTTGTTGGATATTTGTGATTTGACGAATATGGAATATGGATTTTGGTGTTTGTAAAATTTTTGTGAATTTTGGTTTTTGGTCTAGGATTATGGAATAATATTTTTTGATATTTAGTGGAAAATATATGGTAATTTTTGGTGAATGCAAAATTTTAGTACGTGGTATATTGCAAAAAAATTAATTTTTTAATTGTGTGGAATATTGTGGAAATTTGATTATGGATAATTTTGGATAAAAATTTGAATTGAAAAAATTTGAGAAAATCATTTTGTGATATTAGGAGTGAAAAGTTAGCAAAAGTTAGAATAAGCAGAAAAATTTTAATATTGTTAGTTTGTGAAATTAGGATTGAAAAAGTTATATTTATAATTATAATTATTTTAGTGAAACTTCTTATGATAAATTTATTGTAAATGGTAATAGTCTATAGTTTTGAAATTTTTAGATGCTATTTTTTTTGTTTATGCATTTGTTACTAGTTTATAATTATTCTTAATTATGTTCAAAGTATTTAAGTAAGTTAGTTTTAATATTGGATAAAATACATAATAATTTTAATTGTAAAATAATGCTTATAGAAATTATTATTTTAATAAAAATTAAATTATTATTAATTAGTGAACAAAGAAATAATGAAATTAATGATTAGGTTTATAAATGAAATGAATTATATAAGAAGTAATTTATTTCTATGATATACCCAAAATACCGTTTATTTAAGAAAATGGCCACTTAATTCTTAAAAAATACCTAAAGTGCCCCTGTAGTTACTAAAATACTACTATTGCTAATAAAATATCCAAATTACTCATATATGTAAATAAATATTGAAAATATCCCTACAAGTAATAAAATATCCTAAATAGCCCCGCAACTAATCAAATTCCAAAAATACTCCTACGTTCATAGTGATACCCAAAATTACCCCTTTAATTAAAAAAAATACCCATAATACTACTATAGTTACTAAAATGCCGCCACAACTAATAAATATCCAAATTACCCGTATATGTAAAAAAAAATACTGAAAATACTCCTACAAGTAATAAAATACTCATAATATCCTACAACTAATCAAATTTTAAAAATAGCTCTACGGTGACAATAATACTGACAAATACTTCATTAATTATAAAATATCCAAAATGCTCCTAATATACCAAAATACCAATAATGCCCCTATAGTCACCCCTAAGTAAAAAAAATACCTATAATGCCCCTATAGTCACCCATAAGTACTTTAAGTACCAATTTTGATGTAAAATTACATAATTACCCTACAAATTAGGAAACTTCTCTTGGAGATTAAAAGTTTAAAGATAGAGAAATTTCAAAGATAGAGAAATAGATTAAGAATGATGCTTAAAGAATTTCTCTAAAATTTAGAGAAAATAGAAAGAGAGGAAGGTGACTAAGGTTTAAAGAAGAATAGAAACATAAATATTAATATCAATATATATATGTATATATATAAACTTAAAATCCTATTAATTAAATCATATTTTTTCCCTTTTTTATTTATTTTTTTTATAAAATCATATCCATAACTCACGGCAACCATTAGTTTTTTTATATTTAGTTTAATATATATATATATATATATATATTATATGAAATTCAAAAATAAAATAATGGCGTAAATGATTTTTTTTCACATGATATTTAAATTATATATATTATAATTAAATACCACATTATGTCGATTAAATATTAATAACATTAATTACTTATTTAAATAAATTCAAATAAATATATTAGATTATATTAATTATATTTTTTTTTATTTTAAGAATCTACCAAAGTTTAGTAGGCACGTAAAACAATTAGATTAATAATGCACTCATAATAAAATGTAAATGACAAACAAAAATTCTCAACATATAATAAATATAAATTTTACATTATAACTTTTATATCAAGGCACGTATACGTCGAATGAGCACTATTAAACATTATCACCGTATAAAATCAAATTAAGCACAAATACTATATAAATTAAATAACATTAAATGTAATTAATAACAACTCTTAGCAATTCTAGGACATTCTAATCATGGGTATTACAAGTAATTAATTACTAAAAGTAACATATTTTTACAATAATACCCAAAAATACATATTCAATTCACGAAATACCAAAAACACCCCTACAATAACAAAATACCCAAAATATGTGTCTATTTTTGAGTGGGGATAGCTAAATTATCAAATATGGAGAACACATGTTTCGCCGCTTTAGGTATCTATGCCAGTGAATTTTTAGCAGTGACCCTAAAACATAGATATTATCCCTGCTTATTTAAAACTGCGACATTTGTCGCCGCTCAATTCCTATTTTCTTGTAGTGGATTCCGTGATTTTGAGTTTGGAAAAGATCCAATGCACCATGATTGTTCCACTTAAGCTTTGTTTAGAAGAGAAAAAGAGAGACTTGGTAGATATATATATATATAGGTTGCCAATCCAATAGGTATTTTTTTTCTTTCCCTATGGGTAGGTATTTTTTTTTTAGCCGTTGGATCACCATCTAATGGAGATCCAATGACTATAACAAAGTGTATGAAAAGACGTGCATCATTAATGCTCTTTCTTTCTCTTACTTTTTACAATAAAGCTAAATTTTCATTGGCCAAATTGATACCTACCNTTTTTATAATAAAAAAATATGCATTTTAAATTTTCATTGGCCAAATTGATACCTATGCATAAGTAAAAAAAAAAAATACCTACTGAATTGGTGCCCTATATATATATACTTCAAGCTGGCTCGAATGCACGATGTGCCTCTCTTTGCTCATCCATGGCGAACAAGCCATACTTCTTCCCAAATGCAACCATGGCTTCCAATTCGCGCCTTCACTCACTATTCTCTTCCTAAAAGTTTCAGCAAACCAAAGGCCGATCTTCAACGATTTCTCTTCTCAGATCAAATAATCTTCTTCTTAGTTCTTCCAATCACTTTTTATTTCAATCATCCTTTTGACATATTTTTTAAAAAATTGATATTATATATTACATGTTTTCGTATTTGATATTGATGGGTTTTACTGTGTGTGAGAGAGAGGACATGTTCATACAAACCAGAATACAGACTGAGCTATTTTGTTTGTTGAATTGCAGTTCCTTGAGTTTTCAAGTTGATCATCAATGGAGTAGGACAAAAAAAATTTGTCGACGAAAAATCCAAATAAAAATTTGATCTGGAAAATGAAGAAAGCAGTAGTGGGAAGGAGAAATGAATCTGTTTCCCTTTCGCCCCAAATAACTTTTTTTTTTAAAAAAAAAATGAAACTTAACTAATTACCTCCAGTATTATAGAAAAATACTTATTATTACACAATTTTCACCTCATCCTATTAAGAATAATATATTTTCAAACTTACCCCGATGTAACTCAAATTTAGGACCAACATCCTAAATAATAAGTGCTCTTACCAATCTACTCTGTCATCAAATAACTTAAGTATTAAATTACCAAAATATCTCTCATTATATGGATCATGTGAGATGCACATGATAAGTTCTGTTTATCTAACAGAATATTTAACTTTATAGAGATTTAGAGGGCAAACTTAATAATTTTCATAATTTAGGGGATAACTTGAGACAAATTACATAATTCAAGGAGAAGGTAGAAAAAAAAAAAAACCTTATCCCAAAATATGTTGTATTAATTTAATTTCTCTATTGAGAGAGAGAAGGAGAGAGTGTGTGTGTGNATCACTATTAGATGGCGATTCAACGGCTAAAAAAAAAATACTTACCCATAAGTAAAAAAAAAAAAAAATACCTATTAGATTAACAACTATATATATATATATATATATATATATATATATTATACATACATAAGAATGGTTTCTTTGATTAGTGTACAAAATACTAAGAGGGTTTCCGGTCTTATATATTATGCACATGGCCTTTTGCACAGCACTTTAAAACAGATTGAACATTACAGAATATACTATCATGCATATCAGTATAAATATATGTTTATATCAAAGTGAAGTAACAATATGATCTCGGAAATCATGGGAGTTAATAGATCTCATTCATTAGTTTACAAAATAAAATTAAAGGAGCCCATTTTAAGTAGAGTTTTAGATAGGGCAGTCTTACAAGTTACAACTTTGAGATCTAATTTAGCAGTGTATGAGCATTAAATTAATTTACTCGTCTGTGCACGTTTTGAAGAAGTAAACTTTTTCTTTTTTCTTTTTCTGGCTAATTAATTAGAACAACTAGACTTAGTCAACTATAAAATTTAGTCAATCAAAAATAAAAATTTAGTTGCTATAACACAATGGGGTTGAAATCATGCATTAGCTCATAAATATTAATTAAAAATAAAAATGAAAAAGAAAAATTCGTCTTTCTTATTTTATTTTATGAAGGATACAAGTATTTTGAATTCTTAGACCTTAGTATTCAAATTTCGATTTTATATTTACTTAAAAGTATTAGAGAAAAAAATACAGGATTTTGATTATAAGTCATTGGGAGACAATTTCAAAAGGAAAAAAAAAAAAGTCATTGGGAGACGAAACAGAATTAAGGCTAGTTCCCTGGTGCAAATAATTAAGGGAATCTTCTTTCTTATTTTCTATCTTTTTTTTAGCAGCAAATTAAAGGCATCTTGCTCTGAACTTAATTAGTGGTACGTAATTAATTAGTTTGTAGCTTTTATGCATGGAGTTACAGGCTAACAGTCATAGAAGTTACTCCATTGTTTGTCGCTTCCACAAGTCAATTCCTCTTGGAAGGAGTAACTTTATCTACAACTTTTTAAGCCAAAAAAAAAAAAAAAAAGAAAGAAGAAGTAATTGCTATTTGGATAACGTTCTAGCCTGCTACGTGACAAATCAGGAAATAAATGAATATTTCAATATTGTCTTGTATACAACATATCAAATAAAATCAATGCAAACATTGTAATTTAATTTCTTATTAACCAATAAATAAATCTTTGTATACATGCATGATTAAAAATATTATTTAGTAACTATGAGGACAAAGCAGCAAGATAAATGGGTCGTTATGGATATATTCTAGTATATAAATATTTTTTTTTTCATATTTGTGGGGTTGGAAGAGGATTGTTTTGGTAAACTAAGCTAACAACTTTCATTGAAAAACTCTATTATATATACTTGAACAGATCATGTCATGCATGTACACGGGATGGAAATTTGTAGAAATATGACCAAACCCTTAACTCCTGCCAATCAATTAAACTAAATCAATATAGAGTAAGTAAATAATTACTTAGCAACTCGAATGATCTCATCTAACGGTCAACCCACCTTGAAAATCAGCGAAGTAGTTGTTTAGATAAAAACAAGAGAATAACGCTAATCAGTTATTAGCGAGATAACAACCTTTATGAGTGGCATTACTTGTAGGACCCACTGAGTCCCGTATTTAAAATTAATCATGCAACAATAGAGATCACCTATCTCAAAAAGCTGTACTCACTCGTGTCTGATCTACAATTATATATGTAATTTGAAAATTGAATATAAGTTCTAACAGTTAACAAAGTTCACACATATAACTTAAAGGAGTCGCTACAAATAATCAATATTGGTGACAAGAGTGCTTATGCTTAAAAACAATATATAATTTCAGAATTTGGCCAAAGAATTTGCTAACCTGACCTATTGCATTATACATAATAATGGACTAGGGTTAACAAATTCTTTGGTCTATTCCATCATATACATTAATAATGGAATAGGATTAGTAAATTCTTTGGCCTAATTCCTGAAGTGGGTAAAGCAATTTAAGAAAAATTGACTTGTACATAAACTTGGAATATTCTCTTATTCCCTACAAGAAAAAAACTATCAAAGGGGTTTTGACTTGCACAAATGAATTTATGAATGCTGGTACAGCTTTTAACCTTCTAGCAGTAACGAAAAATAGTGGATGGAGACATTTCTGGTTGTTTTTGCGCACTCTTATTTGGTCAGATTCCAGTGTCACTTGTCTCATACCATGTTCAAAGAATCAAAAGAATAATAGGTGTACATATGTAATACATACTTTGTGTCCTAAGGAAGGGTCGCAAGAAATTCCAACCCCACATATCCCCACATTTTACTAGTGGCCATCTAACATCTTCTGATCCATGCATTTTCAGGTTCACTTTACATACTTCCTAATATTCTCTCATACCTTACTTATTTTTTTATGATCAAAATTAGTTTGTCTACATATACGTGTATATATATATATATATATATATAATTATATATGGTTGCCAATCCAATAAGTATTTTTTTTTACCTATAGGTAGGTATTTTTTTTTAGCTATTAATGGTGATCCAATGGCTATAATGAAATGTATAAAAAGACGTAAATTATTAATATTCTTTCTCTTTCTTACTTTTTATAATAAAAAAAATTACACGCTAAATTTTTATTGGACAAATTAATACTTATGTAATACATAAGTTAAAAAAAAAAATATCTGGGTACCTCTATATATATATATTCTCTCACTCTCTGTCACGCACACACATAAAGGTTGAGTCAAATAGCGGCTATATATTTAAATTAATGTGAATATATGATACTGATATATAATAATTTATATGCTTATCACTTAGCTTGAAAGAAAACAAATGTATATAAATGGTTGAAGTCAACCAATGTAAGTAGCGCACTTCAGCCACAGCTTGGCTCGAAGATTGATAAGTCATAAGTGGGAAGAAGTACTCCGTAAAAGATCAGCTTATTAGCTTGTGTTAGTATGTAATTAATTTTAAATCTTTTACAAACAATACATCTGGAATTGACACCAGATAAAATTATTCTTATTAGACATGTAGGCAACGATCATCCGTGACATCACATATTTACATATAATAATATAATCTGCAGCACGCTCCACAAATTATCGATAGAGCCTATATATCATTCTGACCAATATATCGCTGATGATGATAAATAATATCATTCATATAAAAATGTCTTGTCACTCACCGTAGATTACATATAAGATTTTCTTTTTCTCATACTGGGAGTTGTCGATCAACAACATCCTACATTGTTTCCTTATGAGAAAAATACTATAATTACAAAGGATTTGGACTAGTACTCTTAATTTAATATCTCAATATATAAGTCAAATTTTCGACAGAGAACCACAAATATGCTGAACAATATCATATGACTTCAATTTTTTTTTTCTTTTTTTAAGGTGTGACTTTAATTTGGTTAATATATATGCATAGGTTATAATATTTATCATTAATATAAGTTCATATCAACGTCAATATTGGAAGGTTCGTTATTTTGTATCCATAACATGGCTTAGCTCATTACTCCTGAACGACACATTCCAAGTCTTGTGATGCATTTATTACGCTAGCTAGCTCCTTCTTCGGGGGTTGGGTTCCTAACTCAACCATACCTTAGATATATAATATCTCTTTGATCTAGGTTTCAACTCTCTCTCTCTCTCTCTCTCTCTCTCTCTCTCTCTCTCTCTCCTCCCATCTAGTAGGACCAGCTGTACCTCTCTTTCCCTCTCTCTAAATCTGGAAAGAGAGAGAGAAAGAAGGTGGGGGGGATCAGTTGGGGGGAGGGTATCAGCCTCTGTGACTGTGAGCAGGTCCACATGATCATCCAGAGCTTCCCCCACAGCTAAACCCAACTTGCAGTTGTGTAGTAATATTGCAGCAACATTTTTATCACTCGCAGACACTGGCAACACCACACATATTTTTCACACAATATAACACACCAATTAGCCTAGCCTACTTATAGACACTATAATTGAGCCCCATTATATATATATATATATATATAGATCTCTTTCTCAGTCTCATCACCACTAGTACTACTACTTTCTCACACCAATTTTCCCGGAAAAGGAAAGAAAAGAAAATAATGGTATTGTTAAAAGTGATTGTTAGAGCTCTTCTAGTGTTGGTGGTGGTGCTGTCTTTTATGACCACCAACATTGTTGGTGTCAAGCAGAAAGAGTTGGATCGAATCTGGGCACTTCCGGGTCAACCCAAAGTGGGATTTTCTCAGTTTTCTGGGTATGTCACGGTCAACGAGAAACATGGCCGAGCTCTCTTCTATTGGTTGACCGAAGCTACGTCGTTTCCTGAGAAAAAGCCTCTTGTTCTTTGGCTCAATGGAGGTCAGTACATGTTAATACTACATAGTACTTAATTATCTAAAGATAAGATAACAAACTATGTGTATACGTATGCATATATATATATATATATTATATCAATTGAATTTTAGAATCGTTATAGTATTTGTAACATTGTTCACATAAATTCTTTCTTTCTTATTATGTGTTTAAGAGCATTTGGGAAGTTGAATTTGGTATCTACTTCTAATTATTTGAGTACTGTCCTACTCATGTACCAATCAAAAGCCACCAAATGGGTTGTTTAATTTTCTTCTTGGAAAATGGAGACAAAAAGGTAAAATAGCATAGATATGAAATAGTAAATTTCCACCAAGAAAAACAAACGTTCAATAATTTTCGGGGAAGATTTATGGGATTGCTTTTAAAATCGTACATGACAAAATAGAAAAAGAAAAGTTAAAACCCGGCTTTTAAATGCATTTTCATAAAGATATAGATAAATATACATAATAAGACTCATTAGGGGTGGTATTGATGCCAACATGATGAGCAGATTAAGTACTATTTGAGGTTTATAATCCATAAATGGCACATTAACACGTACTGCTAAAGTCTCTACTCATTGGTGTCCCCATCTCTCGCACGTGTGAATCCTTCTTTCGCATGTGTCATCCCACCATATCCAATAAAATTCCACAGAAATGGAAGCATGGAACCATTAAAGCATATTTTCCTTCTTAAGGCCTCACCTTCTGCTTAGACGCTCACTCTAGCAGAAAAATTCTATTCCAGGCTATAATGCGCCAAGAAATATCATTTACAGCTGGGAGATAGATCAGGACTTAGAAGTAGCAGTAAATAAATAAATAATGGGTCTAACAAAGGATATTAAATTTTAAAAAAAAAAAGAGAAGAAAAAACCCACATGGGTCCTCGTGATCCTTACCTGTCTTTATTCAAAATTACAAGTTAGATGGATATACGTAGAAGTTTGAATTGTTGGGTTTTATTCCTTCCAAAACTGACGTTTTATTCCCCTGTTTGGAAGAAACTCCAATATTTGCCCCTCCAAAAAGGCTCTCTGTTTTTTGTCACTTTTTCTATTTCGGGTGATTTTATTTTGTCTTGTTAAAAAACACACAGAGTGCTACCAATTAAAAAGTGAACCAACTTTTCTTTTAAAACTATCTCAATATTATTATTTTTTAATTAAAAAAAAGTGGAGCAACTTCTCAAAAGTCTCTGTAAATCCAAGTTGTCCAATAAGAAGAAACAGAAGAAACTTCTCTATTTGTCTTTCTGACTCTTTACTGTTTGATCTTTTT
>JXTB01000404.1:277250-288369 GCA_002914805.1 Parasponia andersonii
TTTTTTTAATCTTTTCTTATGAAAGGAACATGAAATAATTTGGAATTTGTTTGAGAATAAGAAAATGCCTATTACGTAATTAACAATTATAAGATAACAAAAAATCCCATCATCGATCTACTATATATACCTTACATAGTTTCACTATGTCACTGTAAAATTTTATAGTGAATTAGAAGTTCAATAATTATGTTCCTTTTTTTATCTAAATAAACTTGCTTTAGTTTACTAACTTTAAAAAAAAAAAAAAATCTTTAACTGACTAATAATGCTAGAGATATACAAAATATACAATAAGACATAGGCACAGAATGATATGTTATTAATTTTAGTCACTTGTGATATTTGACGTAGAGCCTCGTTATATGTGTGAGTAGCTCAAAACACGTCCAGTGGATTATTATGTGTACGTTATATATATCGCATTACTCTTAATTTACAACCTCCTTTAAAAAATATTGTTTCTTATCATATGTCGTTATAATTATTAATGATGATGGGACTTTGCAGGACCAGGATGTTCGTCAGTGGCATATGGAGCATCAGAGGAGATTGGACCATTTCGGATTAACAAAACTGCTTCATCTCTTTATCTCAACAAATATTCTTGGAATAGAGGTGCCATAATTAATCACTAATTAACTCTAACAACCACTATTAATTCATTTGCATTTTTTAATGCTTGTTCATTTTCTTTTAAGCATTATCTTTTCTCTACTATATTTACTACTTGATCAGTCATAATCTTAACCAAATATTTCAAAACAATATATTGTCATTATCACACGCTTCATAATTAATATGAGATACGTACGCACATAGTTCATTGACCTTAATTACAATGAACCCTTTCCATATATTTGCAATGTAGCAGCTATTGGTCTAGATATTTGTTTTAACTTACTAGATTTGTCTGCATCTTTGATTACTGATTTTCCCTTTTATCTTTTAATTTGTTTATTGAAATTAAATTTTATTTCTTTATTCCTTAATTAATTGCAGAAGCAAATCTTCTATTTCTTGAATCACCTGCCGGTGTGGGCTTCTCCTATACAAATACAAGCTCTGACCTTAAAGACTCTGGGGACAAAAGGACCGGTACTATAAGTACTAATGAAGTAATTAATGATGATATATGATCACAGTATTACATCCATTTCTATAATTTTCATGCAAGGAAAAAAAATAAAAATGATGTTATTAATCACAACTAGTTACTACCATTTTTATTGTCAAATTATTAATAGGGGCCAATTTTTGTGACACAGCTCAGGATGCTCTAATTTTTCTACTTAGATGGATGTCAAGATTTCCAGAATACAAATACAGAGAATTCTACATTGCTGGGGAGAGTTATGCAGGTAATATGTACTACACAATCAAATCTTTTATTAGGGGGAAAAAAAATCATAGTGCATACTATTCTAATAAATATTTTATCATTTATATTACATAGTATTAACAATTAATTTACTTCTTTTATAGGACATTATGTTCCACAGTTGGCAAAGAAAATAGTCGAATACAACGAAGCACATTCCAACCCCATCATCAACCTTAAAGGCTTCATTGTAAGTCAATTTATAATGAACAACTTTTTTTTGGTCGGTCCCAACATAACTTAAATATCAAAATACGTAAATTTAATTACATTCCCTTTTTTTTTCCCAAGACCCTCTTCAAAGTTGAACATAATTATCTTATCGCTAATTCTCATAAGATTAATATACATGCACAAATATATATATATATACATAGTACTATATTTATGTGCCTATACATATATAATGTGTACTATTATATGTAGGTAGGGAACGCTGTAACAGACAACTACTACGACAGCATTGGAACGGTGACATTTTGGTGGACTCACGCCATTATATCTGATCAAACCTACAAGTCCATCCTCAAGAATTGCAACTTCAGCTCCGAGAAGACGTCGAGCGCGTGTGACGACGTAGTGTACTACGCCATGAACCACGAGTTCGGCCACATCGATCAGTACAGCATTTACACTCCCACTTGCACCGCATTGGTGTCTAACAACAACACAATATTGACAATGACAAAACATCTAAGGCTCAAAAACAGTCTCCTCCGTCGGAGGGTTTCAGGCTACGATCCATGCACGGAGAGCTACTCTGAGAAGTATTACAATAGGAAGGACGTGCAAAATGCCATGAATGCAAACACGACCGGGATTCCCTATAAATGGACTGCTTGCAGGTGATGATGATCATATCCATTAATTAATATTCTTTGTCCAGCTTTGTTTAATTGGTTTTCGTCGCGGTTATTAACTATCTACGGATCCATATGTCAATTCCGAACTAGTTATAGACCTTGATATAGTCCTAGTTTGGTATATGTTTTTTTAGGTTATAGTGAATATTAAGAGAATTTCAACCAATATGTAGTTGGTGTTTAAGAAATTAATAGTATTCGACGCCATAATGATTGAATAATATTATAAAGCATTGATGGTATTCGATGCCATAATAAAATTTCAATTTGTTACAACTAATCATAGTTATAATTCAAATAAAGCTTATATAAGATCAAATTTATTAATTAGAATTATCTAACTAATTGACCTTTAATAAATTATGACATTGATATCATATGTTAAGTGGCAAATTTTTAACAGGTTAAGTTAGAATCAACATAATTGATTTGGTGGATATGTGCTGATATTGATTATTTCATTTAATGGAATGTTACTATGTTTTCTGAACAAATTTTGATCAACTCGGCTCAGTGAAGTGCTGATCAAGAATTGGAAAGATTCTGAAAATTCAATGTTGCCCACGTACAAGTACTTGATTGCAGCTGGCCTTAGGATATGGGTTTTCAGGTAATTTTATTAAAGTTTGCACACATAAATGTTAGTATATCAGTTCATTAAATGAATACTTTGTGCTAATTCTGTTGTCTAATGTGATTTTCTTAAATGTTTATCATTAAACGAAACAAATTAACAGCTGATATACATAATTGCTCCATAGAAAGAACGAAAAAAAAAAAATCAAAGTTGTAATAGAAAATGAGGTCCAATGAACATGGTTTTGATAATTTTGATATTTTCTAGACAGCTCTAATTTAGGACACGAAAAAAAAAAAAAAAAAAAAAGAGAGAGAGAAAAGAAAAGATGTTTCAGACACTAACTCAGTGGACTTCTTCAGTTGTAATTCATTCCCGTACTCTGAGGAAAAACGCAAATCCCCAGAAAGGCTGAAACATTGAATGCAGTCAAATATAGCCCCAAATTCAGACTCCTCTTTCTCTGAACATTTTTCTATGAGATTTCTAATCACATAAATTACGTTGACTTATCCAACCTTGAGTGTTTGACTGGAATTTTACAGATATTTCTTTTTTTTTTTTTAAGTTCTGTCTGTCAGAATTAACTCAATTCATTGCGTTACACTGACAATGAATTCCAATTAATATGAGTTTAAGGTGTTAGCTGTGCATGTGATCCCATATCAGAGGTGTTTGATGGAGTTTGTAGATTGGTAAAATTGTGCAACACTTTTCGGCCCATTACTTGGACCCATTTTCTGTTTATATTGGCATTTTAAATATGCAAAAATCTATGCAAATACTAGCACGAACCACAATTATTATACTATGACATTCACACATAGCATCCCTCAAAAGTCTTGACACCTATAACAAAAACAAGAAACTCTACAAGAACTTTGACAACAAGCGCCGCAAGGCTAGTTCATACACATTATTATTTTCACGTACTTTACTATACCACATAATTCAGAAAGTTGTAACTGACCCAAGAATGGTCAAAGCTGCAGATCTAGGCTCCTCTAGATTTTACTGAAATTCAAGTGCTATAGCTTTCTATTTTCTCTGCAGTGGAGATACTGATTCAGTGGTTCCAGTCACTGCCACAAGGTTCTCACTCAGCCATCTCAATCTCCCCATAAAAACCAGGTGGTATCCATGGTATACTGGAGGGCAGGTACTCAAAAATTACACAGAAAAATCGATTATGGAATTCTACCCTTATATGATTGAAATGTTTTTCTAAAGTTATGTAACAAACATTTTGTTCATAGGTTGGAGGGTGGACAGAGGTTTATAAGGGACTTACTTTTGCAACAGTCAGAGGAGCTGGTCATGAAGTTCCACTCTTTCAGCCGAAACGAGCTTTCACTCTCTTCCGGTCGTTTTTAGGTGGGAAAGAATTGCCAAAATTTTGACAGCGGGAGTCAGAGTTGGAATTTGACCAAGAGAGGTTGATCAGATAGAAGGAAAGGACAATACAAATGATGGGTTAATGGTGAAGCAACTAGATTAGGAACCATTCATTCAAGTTTAGCAGTGATTTTCTTATGTTATTCATTCTGTCTTGTAGAATGGTAAAGGAATGCAGACAGAAATTTAAATTAAAACACCCGAAAATTCTTCAATACAAGAAAATTCTCTGATCAACATCTATTTCCTCGGCTCTGATCAACAACTATGTCCTCGGCTGTATTTCCCAAAATTAAAATGTAGAGGAACTTGACTTCCTAAATAAATGGCAACAATCACAGAAAGTGCAAAACATGAATACCTTCTGTTTAATGCATGACAAGACAAAACGGTATTTCGCCACCACATAAATCTATAGTTCATATCTCACAAAAATAAAGGAAAAGCTAATCATTCCAGATGAGCTACAGGAAGAGGGAGAACAGAGCCATTGGTACATGCCTTGATCACATCCTCTTTAGTGTTTTATTTCTAACTTGTATGGTGCTCCTGCTGATCAGGTTGGTTCAAAGTAGTGAAACAAATATCTAGCATTCATTTAATGGTGAGAACAGATATATATATATATATATAGAAACCTCTACTTTCATTTAAACAGTAAATTAAATGACACAACTATTCGCGCTTACAAAGTGAGCACTTGTGCCTGGTTCGTATACAAAATTGATGTTTCATCTCAGGAAAGTACACGGGGAGAAATATAATTACTTCAGCGCATCATTGAGGCCTTGAGGCATTCCTAAACTCTGGGCCAGATCACTCATCCTTTCCTTCATGGCCTGAGGAATAACAAGGAGAAGGATTTCATTTTAGCCGCAGAGTAAAAGGTGAAATGAAAATTTTTTGCTCTTTTTGTAAGAACAAGAAATTCTTACCTGGACACTCTTTTGGTGTGCATCTTTGTACGCCTCAGTAATCAAAAGAGAGAGTTTCTGCATTACAAAGAGGTAATACCAAATGAGTATCCGGGATATTTTCCAGACTAGTATGCCAAGTTGCTACAGTTAAAGCAATGAGCATGGTCGTGAGTGAGATGCAATCAACATCCCCGTACGAGGATTAAAAAAGTGCTAGTAAAATATCAAATGAGCAGTAGAAGTATGCTAAACAAACATGGCATCTATTTTGGGACTCGGAAGCAGAAAACGAAAAATGTACATATTAAACACAACTTGGAAATACTATAAAGTTTAACAAAAATTGTACATATTAAATACATCTAGGAAATACAATACAGTATATAAAAATAAATAAATTAGAAAGGAACAACTAGTAAAAACAATTGGACTCTATAGACAGACCACTAAATCTTTTATGGTTGATTGTTCATGAAAATAGCATGCAGGATTCAACCACCACGATTCATGATTTAAGTGAAGGTCCAGGACTAACATAAGTGCAAAAACATACAATACAATAAGCACAATGACATGCAATTTCATGCATTAGTAAAGACAAAGTAATGCGATAATCATCTGATTTCAGGAAATAAAAAAGGTCAAGTATATTGCAGACACTCACTTCTGGTCCTAATTCCATTGCAGCTTCTGTGATCTCTGTGCGCACAGGTTGCTGGTTCCCAGAGAGCGTTACCTAATGGCATCCGTGATAAGTTATTAACTTTCTTAAAGCTTAAGACAGAAGAGATGGAACACACATAAAATCTCAAGTAAATAATGAAAAGCATCTCCAGTCATCGCTATATCACAGAATTGCACTTTTCACAGTAAGCAAAAACAGAAACTTTACCAAACTCATTTAACAAAACTTCACTGTTCATTAATTAATGTCAGAATTGCAACAGAACATGATAGGAAGATGACATTTCTAATAGTAGAAAGCAGAAACAACTATGACAAATGCAAGAGAGAGTTACCTTTATTAGCTCGCCTTCGCAGTAACCATCAAACTCTGCTCTGCAAACACAACCAGAGAAAAAGGGGAAAAGTTAGGACTATAGGCATGTAAAATAACTACAAGTGTAACATGAAGATGAATTTGATATTTTTCCATACGCAGCAAGTTCTTTTTGTACTCGCACTGCCTCAACTTGAACAACCATTTGCGCCTTCTTCACAGTCTCATATAGATTCTGCATGTTACCGAAAATGCCTGCCTAAAATCAATTAGTACAAACAAAATGTTAGTCACAATTAACAATTTTGAGAGGCATAAGAACCAACAACTAGTTACACATTGAGAATTATGAAGACGAATTTAAAGATGATTGTTCAACCCATCTCATCCTAGAAATCAATCATATTACGTTACAATTTAATTCCATATGGCATGACTGACACTTGAAATAGTGCTAACTCACATTGCATAATTTTTCAAAGAGTACAGAAGATACAATCAAAGAAAACTTGTAGTAATTTCCTATACCACTTCTCAAGTATCCAATGAAGCTTAACAACAGATTCTCACTCAAAATTCTTTTATGTAAAAAGGTTGGATCCTTGGATTGATTGATTGCAAATGATCATCACTCTTATATCGAAAGGTATCAAACAAAGCATCACAACTAAAAATCAAGGAACTGAAAGTCAAGGGAATATCATGCTAAAAGAAAATAACTAAAACTGAACATCTCATACATTAGTGAAGTGAATAAATCATGACGTCAAATGGTTACTAGTTTTTCTGGAGCATGCCAAACTTCCCAATTTATGTTTTGTGGATACAATAAAGTAAAATACTCTAAGAAATAGATTGAGTTTGTTAACCTTTGAAGGGGCATCTTCGCTCTTCTCGTTGTTGTCCTTCTTTCCGCCAAATAGACCGTGTACAGAAAGAGATCGACTGTTATGCCTAACATTTCGATATTCACACCAAGAGATCTTGTTACCAACTACGCTTGCAGATGAACTTACGTTAGCTGTAAACAGGGAAGGGGAAGAATAAGTTAAAACCAAAAATTACTAGAGTATTCCACAAATAGACTACTGAAAACAACTAAAACATTACCTTCAAGTTCCAAGGGAAAGTTGAATGAAAATTAATGTATAAAAACCTTTACCAGGGTCCAGATGAAATTTTTCTCACAATTAACTAAGCACAATAGTATTCTCAAATTCACATTCCTAGAAAATACCAGGGAAAAAACAAAAACCCTGAAAAGTTCCAGAGTTTTGGATACATATCACTCTGTCTGTTAATCAACTTGAGCTTGTATGAACTCCAAGCAGTAAGCATGACAGAATATTGTTATGTAACCAAAACGATTTGAAACAACTGTATAGAAAAAATGAACCCAAAAAAAAAAAAAAAAACATGACATAATTTGCTTCAATTCTGGCTCTTCCTATGGAAGTAGGAATATTATAACCAAATGCTTCAATTAAGCTATTAATTGCGTACATTTGAAAATCCCATTTCAGGGTTTGATGTGAATTTTCATTCTACACAATGGGTTCCCATCAATGCAAAGATTTTCCATAAGCCTCCATGACTCTAAAATCTAATCAAACAAAACAACACGCACACAAAATGAAACCTGCCAAATTCTAATCCAGAAAGAACATAAAAGAAAACCCAATAAATCAACTACTTTAAGCACAGAGTAAAGATGGGAAAAATCAGATCTTACGCAAGTAAAATGAAAAAGCTCGTTCCTTTCCAACATTTTCTCAGAAGCCAAACGGAAAATAGAGAGAGGGAAAGAGAATACTACATGGTGAGACTGAAAAGGAGGAGGGTCTTCTCCAGTCAGTCATTTGTGGGTTTGATATCTGACCCGTCAGGGGAATCGTCGACGCCATTTCGGTGTTCGGATTGTGAGAGAGAGAGAGAGAGAGAGATGAATCAGTGACAAAAAGGTTTTTTTTTAATTATTATTTTGGATATTTTGATATTTTTTATTATTGGATAAGGAAACGACTTGATTCGATTTTAAGTAACTGAGCCAGTACTTCATCCACTTTTTGACAACAGACCAATAGGGAGCAGACATGTTTCATGGACCACTCACTAGGTTGGCTTTGATATTTCTTTTTTTTTTTTTAATAATTTATAGGCAGCTTCTCATAAAAATATCTTCAATGTCATTATATCTCTGTTTAGACAAAAGAAAAAAAAAACTGTCTGATACATGTAAATCCTATTTTTTTTTTATTGAATAAAGATTTGTGTCACACGTTATTACATATTTCGTAGTCTAAATTTGTATTATAAATTTGTATTATAGAACTCATTTTTACGAATTATTTTGAAACTAAAAGTTGAGTGAGACTCGCATTTTGTTGATGAAAAGTCTTGGTGAATATTTGTTCTTCTCCGCAAAAATATCGAGTTTATATATTTATACGCTCAAAATGGTGTACGGATAAATGAGAAATTGTTACTCAAATGTGTACCATCGAAATGGAAAAATAAAAAAAAAAATGTTAGAAACTCACATTGGTAAGAAATGTATGGAATAAGTGGCATATATAGGCTCATATTTTATAATGATGGTAAGAATAACTGCCATAAATGCTTTCTCAGACGCGTATAAGGTGCAAATCTTCAGGCTAGTGCCTAAATTTGCAGGAGCTCGTGTGCACCCTTCACATCTTTTTATGAAATATTTTTGGACGTTTGTTAAACATTTTAGGATGTTTTGGACATTTTGGCAAGCATAACAGTCAACGTCTTTTGTTGCTTAGGTTGGCAATTTGTAACAGCCAATAATTAAGCTTCATAGTCATTATAGGATATTAACACACAAGATACATAATCTCCATTTCAAAAACTATAAAAGGGGACTTCCTCCTCCTCATTCCACACACCAACAAAACTCAAAACCATTTCTATCTAATTCACTTCATCATTCTCTCTAAAAATCTCTAGTTTCTAGTGTTCTTGAGTTCTTCGGGTTTCTAGCTATAATTCTTCGAATTTTTAAGAATTTTGTAGTTAGATCTCTTAGTGTGTTGGAATTCATAATAATCTAGTTTGTAGAGCAAAAGTTTTTGTGCTTCACTTGCTGCTTTTGGTCATTATTTCCTAGGAAAATATCACTTACAAAATCCTCAAACATTCTGGTAGAGAAAGCGAATCAGTTTTAAGGACTCTATGTCATATACAGACCTCGGTTGTTAACAATATTTTATTTTACAGAAATATTTGTTGTGAAATACTACTAATATTCTGCTTAAGAATAAAGCATAATAATTTTGGTAATATTATTTGATAAAAAATTTGTTATAAACGTTTGTAACCTTATATATTGCATATGTATATATGTTATTATTTTATTGTATTTTTTACTATTATTCACTCAAAAGATATCTATTATTGTTAAAAGAATAGGTATTACCATAATATCTTACTATTAATGATATTTTTATTATCAGTAATATAAACGATAATATTTACAATTGAATTTATATAAGCCCATAACCACTAGTAATCAGGAAAAATAGGCTAATTAAATAAAGTTGACGAGAGTTGCCTATATATTCTTTATACAGATTAAACCTAATTCTGAATTTTCTGCAAAAGATTCAGAAACTAGTAAATATGTATAGATTTTTGTAAAGAGAATAGAATAGAACATGTTGAATGAAGAAGAAGACCCTTATTTGTAGGCAAATCAGAGGTATTTTGTAAATAACAAACTCTATTAATTAATAATTATCTTTGGTAATCCAATTATAATAAGATACTAGATAATATCTAATATAAATAACTTGGTAACCACAAATAATAATTAGTTGATCTTTTATGAAATAGATGACCTATAAAAGCACAAATATATCTAGAATGTCACAAGCGTATTAAAATGAGCTAAATGAATTTTATCCCCAACAAACAACTCCCACTCTTTAGTACCAGTTTACTTAGACTAGAGAAGTAGTTTAAGTCAAACTTTCATTTCTTTTTACAACAAATCAATATATGAAGCAATTATATTTGAAAATTAAACTTGTAAGAAATGAAATTTAAGTCGTTATTTATTTTATGGCTCTCGTAACTTGTTGGGAATGAGGAGTTAGAACTCTTGGAACTTATTTAGAATGAAGAGAAATTAGAACTTTCGGCTACTTACCATACATCTTGCCAAGAAGATTTAAAAAATACTTATTGGAAAGAGAGACTCCCGAAACTTATTGGAAATGGGGAAGAATTAGAGCTCTTAGTTATTTTTCATACACCTTGTCAAGAGGATTTAAAAGTATTCATCATAGTGGGCGGTTTCCAGAACTCATTGGGAAAAGGAGAAAGTTAGATCTCTTGATAGTTATCATTTTTCATATTAAGAGGATTTATGTGCACTTGTCGGAGAGGATGGCTCTTGACTATATTTTCTTTGCAGAGAGGATTTACGAGCATTCATTAAAAAGGACTTCTTTTCGGACATTATATTATGTTCGCAATGAGTATTTTAGTTTTCAGTACAATTTTAAGTCGAGAAATAAATATAGCAACTTTATAAGATATAAGAGTAAAATTAACAATTGCGGTTAATTGCTTTCACTTTGTTTTTCTATCTCATCGTTGAACCAATTTTTAATGTCAAGAAGGACAAAATTTAGAAAGATATTATACAACAATCAAATATAATTAGATTTGTTAGAATAAGCTACATTCATATGTATATTGAAGTTGGATTGGAACGTTTAAGTACTAGGCAAATTTCTATATATTAATCTACTATATAAAAATGTATTTGTTATTAGTACAAAAATAATTGGTATGATATAAGAATCACAAAATTTATAGAGATACTTTTGGAATAAGTTATGAAATCCATTTTCTAGATAGAATTATTCTTGGGATGTTTATGCTTTTTTCTTACTCTATCTCTTTATTTTGTCCAAAAGTTAACACCTCTTTACAATCCCATAAAAAAAAAAAAAA
>JXTB01000404.1:288397-304034 GCA_002914805.1 Parasponia andersonii
TCCAATCCAAATACTACATGGTATGTTGATCAACCTTTTTCAACATCGTTCTTGTTAATTTATTTCTTTACATATTCAACAATAGAGGATTATGACCTCTCCACTGAATTGAGGGGACCATTATCTTGATGATGTCATATTTTATCCTCTTCCTACCTCCTTTACGCTTCTCTTATACACGTCTCTAAGTTAAATTTAAATTTTTTCTAGGCAGTAAAATTTATCCAATAAGATCCTGTCAAATGGACAAAATAAAAAGAGACAAACCATATTAAATCCCGAAAAAAAAAAAAGGTTCTAATACATTGCTAAACTATGCTACATAACTTTTATCTCAAACTTCCAATAGAGATAGCTCATAATTGGAATCTTACCTATAACCAGAATGGCAGTAATTGGATTTATATATGTATATATTGTGTGTGTATATATATATATTAAAGGTAAAGCAAGAATTGAGATTTGAGAGTTCTTATCTCAAAGTTGTAGGATTTTTGTTATTATTTTTAATTTGCAGATGCCTTGGTGGACTTAAAATTAAATTAAAAGTTTGGCTTTATCACTAAACTTTCTTAAGCAGTACTGTTTGAAGCGTAGTAGAAAAGCTTTTCAGCTTCTCAGAAAGAAAGAAGGAAAGAAAAAGGTAGAGCAAAGACAAGACAAGAGAACTCTTCTTATTTTTTCTATAATTGCTACCATTTTCATATGTCCACGTCCCATATTGGTTACCACTCCAAGTATGCTCTGGTTTGGTTTGGATTGGACTGCAGTGTAGGAAATTTAATGGCCAATTGGAATGACAAAGTAGAAGGAAAGTGTAAATGCCTGAAGCCTCTCTTTAACCCTCAATGGGAACAGGTAATACATACAACCAAAGCATCTCTATCACTCAAAAACATGCAAAAGGGTTTCCATTTTTTTTTTCTAATATATATATATATATATATATATTTGATGAGACAGAAAAATAAAATAAAATAAAAAGGGTTAAAAGATGTGGTGGTGACAGACAGAATCTGCTCAGACCAGGGCTCTCTTTGAGTCTCAGGCTTTCCCACCAGCACATATGGAGTTGTGTATTTAAAGATCCTACCATGGTGGTGGGGGTACTGAAATTCCCAGTTGTGTAACACGACCACCTTTAATCCATCCAAGGCAAATTATAGTTAATAAAAGCTTAAAATATGTAGATAAATATAAATCTATCTTGGGAAAAAAGACTACTCTGCCTTCCTAACAATTAAATGGGCATTTATGCAGATTTACCTTAGTTATTTTTGCTGGAAAATCTCAGATTTACAGCTATGAATACTGTTTTTTGGGGGGGGGGGGGGATATTTTTAAACTTGCGTATGTGTGTGGCTGCAAAGACCATGACAAAAAAAGTGGGTATTGAAGTGTTCCATCATCAGACATCAATTGTAGTGGCTAGGAAGATAGGTTTGGTGGTCTCACCAAAGTGCAGAAGGTAGGTGTTGATTACTCTGGAGGGCATCTCTTCCATTCAATGGCAGTGTATGACTTGATTTTACTTATTTACCCTCGTAATGGGGGCGATCAGAGTTGGCCATGCCATTACGGAACTATACATAGAGAAAAAAAATAATAAAAAGACCATCCTAATTAGAATCTTGGCAGGAAGGCAAATTGGATTCATGTTTGTTTTCTTCTTTTATATGCTGGCATGCTGCCTACGGCTTTAGAATAGTGGGGGGTGAATGTGAAAAAGAAAAAACAGAGAATTGAAAAGTAGCCCTAAAGGAGGGTATTTTGGTAAATACACATAAAATTGACCTGGTATAATAATTGACATGGAAAAAGTACTCTTCCCATATTCATAAACACCAGTCCACCATCCCCAGCCCCTTTAAAGGGCACAAAGCCTACAAATGAGGTAGTACCAATAACTGCAACAGCACATCAACAAGAGAGAAACCCCATTTTATCTCCTGCTTTAAGGGTTTATTTTATTTTATTTTATTTTATTTTTTCAGTTCTCCGATCCTCTCTCTCTCTCTCTCATTACTCTATTTCTCTCTCTAAAACACTATGTCTGTCCTTCTCTCTCCTCTCAGATGAAAAAACAATTAAAGAAAAAAAAGCTTTCATCCAAAGAGAGAAGAAACGTAGAAGTTCCACGCATACAAACTCCCCATCAAAAACAAAGGAAGAGTCCACACCAACACCAAACTCACTCACTCACTCTCTCTCTCTCTCCTCCTCTTTCTCTCTCTTCAATGGCCCAGCTGGACCAAAATTTATGTAAGAAGGAAAAACAAAAAAGAAAGAAAGAAAGAAATGGGAAAGAGAAGAAAGATATATAGACATAGATGTATGTGTCTTCAAATGTCCTCCAACCAAACCCACCTCACAAAAACTTGTGTAAAAAACATGTTGCCACAAATACCCTTCTGCAACCCCCCCAAAAAATCCCATCTTCATCACTGTCTTTCAAAACAACATTTTTTTTCACCGAGCTATGTGGGCTTTTTTGGGTTTTTGTTGTCTCGGTCAGAGTTTCACAGAGAAAACAGGAAAGCAAGAACCTTCTCCCTCATTCCTATTTCTTTTCTTTCTCCTTTCTTGCCCCCTATTGTATATTTTCTCTCCCTCTCTCTTCTTTTTTCCTCTCATTCCCATTCCTCTTTCTCCTCGTTAAAGTCTTCTCCTTGTGTTCTCTCTCTATAATTTTTGGGTTCTTCTTCTTTCTCCTTTATATGATGAAGATGAAAGGGGTTGCTCCCATGGAGGCTTCTCCATACCCTGTGTATGAGGATGCTCGGACCAGGTTTAAGCATCAAAGTCTTATACAAGACTATCAAGAGTTGGAGAAGGTAATTTCCTTTCTTGGGTTCTCTTGGTTTTCATGAGATCTGATTTTGTTTTCTTGTTTTGGTTGTTTCAAATGTTGGATCTGATGTTGGGTTTTGGTTTTTATTGGTGTGTTTTAGTGATCTCTAGTTTTTTCAGTTATTTGTTTTTTTAGCTTCAGAGAAAGTTCATAACTTTTGATCCAGTACCTAGACTTGGTTTAAGTTTCAGTTCATTGCTTAATATAATTTCCCTTTGATTTTCTTGTTTTCTGTTAGATGCCATAGAGAGAAGAAACAGGGAAAAGAATCTTGGTTTTGGTTTTCATTGGTGGTTTTAATGATTTTTTGTTTATAAGTGATAGTTTAAAAAGAGTAATTTATGGAAGTTGTGAAGATGGTAAATCTGAAAAGAAATGAATAATTTTAATCCAATACTTAGACATGGTTTAAGTTTCAGAGGTGTAGGAGCTCTTACCAAAACATTTCTAAAACTTGGGATTTTCTGTTCAGCTCTGTTACTTGATTTAGTTTCCCGAAGAAGTTCTGTATGTTGTTGACTTAAGTTTCTTACTGAATATGAAATGGGATCTCTCTTACAGTCTCAACATATAAATTTTTCCTCTTAAATTTGTTCCTTTTCTTTGATGACTGTGGTAATGTTCATCGACTTTTATCTTGTTTTGGAAGTCTGCTTTCAGACCGTGTCTACGCTTTGTAACTTGTTTTATTAATCTGTCCCTATGTTGATCTCTTATTTATGAGATATTGAGATGATTTATTGATTCTCGTTAACCCTTTTTGGAAGTTTTAGAAGCTGTTTATATTCATTCTCTCAACTTAAAATTTTAGGTTTTTTTTTGGAAGGGCTCAATTCTTGGCACCAGTTTCAGCTCCTTTTAAGTACTCTTGATACTCTACGATATTTTTTGCCTTCATGCACTTCTTCATTTCGGGCTTGTTGAATATGACTTGATGATAGTTATTTATTTGTACATTTTGTTTTTTGGGTTTTCCTCTTTAAATTTTCTCAAGGTAGTCATCTATGTAAGCTGTTCGATCAAAGCAAGTTCATGTGTTTTTCTCTTATTAGGAAACCGGGGCCATGAAGAATAGAATGCAAATAATGCAACAGAAAAAGCTGACCCTTTTGGCTGAAGTGAGGTATAGTTCCTCAGACTAGGCAGTGTTACATCGATTTGCAATTAAGTTTTGGTAAATAAAAATTAAGGTTATATTATCTTTTATGTGGGTTACAGATTTTTAAGGCGACGGTACAGATACTTAGATGAGAAGCAGCCTATGAAGAGTCACCAAATGCAACGAGATCACCCTCAACTACAAAATCATGACATCCGAAAATCTACCGTAACAAAAGGGAAAAAATACAGAAAAAAGGAATCAGCTTTCCGATACCCTGCAATACCACTGGACTTGAACCAAAAGGTAATGAATTACAGCGGAATGGAAGTCTCTTTGCAAAAGTCTGCTCCTGTTTTGGTCTTAAACCAGAAGGTGAAGAACCTCAGTGTACAAGACGCTAGTGTGCCGAATTTTAGACCTACTTTTGACTTAAATCAGCAGGAAAGGATTCACAGTGGAAAGGAAGCTGCCAAGAGGAAGAATACTCCTGTTTTCGACTTGAACCAAATTTCGGTAAAGTATTAGAAACCATTCTTCACAATTGAGAATCTGACTCCCTCCATGGATTTTCACTTGGCTAATCTTTTGGTTGGTTCGACTTTGTTACAGGGTGAGGAGGAAGAATTTCAGGCAAATCTTGAGCCATTTAGAAGAGAAGAGCCGAAGAAAGGTTTGCTTAGAAGTGTCAATGAGGAGCAGCACAACGATATGAAGTTACTAGTTTGTAGGAACATTGGCAATGGATCTAACCGAGCAGGGAAAAGGAAGATCACTTGGCAAGATCAGGTTGCTTTAAGGGTTTGATTTTACTTCTTCAGAATACTGTCACAAAATTGGTGGGGTTGGAAAGTTTTGCCTTGCCTTATGATAACTCTTTGTTTAACTGTCATTCTTACTTTTTCTTCTTTCCTTTTCTAGCTTTCCTTTCTTGTAGAGTTTGAAAAAAAAAAAAATAGTAACACTATGTATAGATGAAGTGGTGGAATTGATGCTGAGGAATCAGATTAAGTTTTCTGTTTTAGTTATGGTTTTTGGGATCTCTGTAATCCTTGTGCCATTGACTTGGTTTGTAAGATAATTCCAAATTTTTGATTGTTTCTTTCTTTGGCTTCTGGATTCCCTTGCCAGCCGCCTTGGTTGATTCCACTGAGGAGTCTTCTTTATTCTCTGCTCTTTCGAGTCGTTCTAGTCCAACGTGTCAGATAGGCCAATCAGCAATCAGGATGAGAAAATTATTTCGGTGCCATACTATCCTCTATTATGTTGTAAAATTTTTTTTTTTTTTTCTTCAGTGGAAGGCTACTTGGGAGAGAGATTGGACTTCAGTAACAGGTCTATTCTGGTCTAACGTTGTTATTTAGTTATTTTATATATAATTTAAAATATATTTTTAATTAAATATTTTTATTTATTTATTTTATCGAGTTTCGTAGTCCGTACTTTTGATATGGATTATATTGAGTTATAGCACCGGATATAATAAATTGATATATGAAATATGATGAGTTATATTATATAAATAATTATATATAAAATGTTTATTATATTATTTATAGTAGGTAATATTTTTTATGATAAGATGATATTTGTTTAAAATATAATAAATATTATTTAGAGCATTACAAAATGTTATTATACTAAATCATTCATTTCAAAACTTCTGTATCTCTTGTTCTTTGTTGCGATCAGAAAAATATTTTTATTAGAATTAGAAGACAAAATAAAATAAAATTATATGTATTTTCAAAAGAAAAGAAAAATAATGAATTTCTTGTATTAAAGTATGAATGAAGTATTTATTTTTCAGTGTAAATAAATTAATGACCTGATTGATTTTCTTTTTCTTGATGCTTAATTGATTTTCTTTTTTTTTTTTTTTGATGCTTTTGTTGATGCTATTTCTGATCTGAAATCTAAAAAATATATTATTAGTCAAATAATGGATAATATAATCTATACTTAATTAATTTAAATATAAATTGATAGTAATTTTTATCTTTTTGTAATTTTTTTTTGGATTAGACGTTTTTGAATCAAGTAGTGTGGTTGGTATTGTTTCTGCTATAGGAATAATTATTGGTGCTGGAAGGGATAATATGGTCGGTTCATCATTGTCAAATATTTTTAACACGAATGTATCAATTATTGTTCCTCTAGTTCTAAAATAAATTTGAAATATTTTTGTTTGTCTGCATAGTATTCAATTATTGATAGTAATATTGTTGGAATTGATGTGAGATGACCATGTGTGTGTCGCACCACTATCCGTTTCTGGCTTCACAAACTTATTTAAAACATCAGTGGCAGGAATTATAATATTAATCTTGGTACGTTTTAAATTTAAATATTGTTATTTTCACTGGGAATTTAACTCCCTAAAGTTAAAAAAAAAAATATATTAGTCTAAATCATAATATATAATAATATTTTCATTAATATTATTGCATTTGTATTAAGCTGTTGTGTTAGGCGATCCATTTCATTTAATTCCACAATTATTTTTCTATTTTGTAGTTTTGTTACTCTGGTGGTTGTCTTTCTTTTGGAATATAAGTTGGAAGGAACTCAATATATTGTGTTGTGTGTTGAAACTTAAATAATAACCTGATAAAAAAAAAGTAATATTTCATAAGGATAAATAAAATATGATATTTTTTTATTTTATAATTCGAGAAAATGTAAAAGATAGCTATTACCTTGTTTATAATGCATTGGTATCTGATATGTCTATATTCATATCATATATTATTGCATCCGTACTTGTAGTATATATATATATATATATATATATATATATATATATATATATATATTCTATTTGATATAAAAATTTATATTAGTTAATACATGATTAATATACAAAAGTATTTTTTATATAGATATAAGATACGATTATTAATTATCTAGACATTGTTGTACTGTTATAGATGTGAAAATAATTATGTTCGATTCATCTATAATTTTTACGATGTCTGTAATAAATTTTTTTGTTATTTCTCCCTATAAAGTGTTTTTTAGATTTTCACACTTGCTATTAAAATAAATCAGTATTAAAGTATGGTAAAATAAAGAATAAGATATTTTTTAATGTGTGAATTTTAGTAATGAATTAATTAATTACGTAACGTTTTGTATTACTAATGTTCGTATCGGTGTCATTTTTTCCTTGATATCTGTTTCTTCTATATCTTGTATTTCCATTAATATTCCTATAATGTATAATATAAAAGGAAAACAAAAGCTAATATAAGAAAATTTAAATGATTATTGGAAAATGTTAATAAAAAATAATATTATAATTGATAATACCTGATAAAATATCATAAATATATCCTCTCGAAGACAGTTGATCAAAATTTATGAAATAAAATTTATACATTGAAATATTTGTTGTTAAGGTTGTTATTGGGACAAAAGACATTGCATTGGCAAATTGCAACATTGTAATGTGAGGAAAAATTTGGTATCTTGGTTTACTTCGTGCTACATTGAAAATGCTAATTTGATATACTTATCCTCCAATTATTTATTGTGAGATATAATCTGCATTTCGAGTTTTAATAATTCCATAGATTGCTGATATTTTATGAGATTGAATAGTAAAAGATATATGTATTAGTTATATTAAATTATAATAAAGTGTGATATAAGTTAATTTATTCTTTTTTTTATCTCATAATCGATCAGAACACAATCAAGACTTATCAGCTGTCTAGTTATATAATCGTTATTGTACTAGAGTCTATTGATGTGAGCTTCGATTGTTCCATAAATCTCATTTAATTTGAGAGATCGTGTTAATGTTGTCATTTTTTATTTTTTAATTGTAAAACCAAAAAAATTTAATAAGATGAAAATCATATTAAGAATATTCAAATTTTTATGTATAAAACATTAGAAAATTACATATAAATTTATATTTAAAGGATATCTTAATAATGGTTAATTAATAATATAATTTTTATACTTATATAATATTATGTAAAAAAATTTTATAAAGTATATTTTTAACGTGAGTTGGATATTTATTGATAGATTCATTTAATAATATATTCAGTCTCTTAGGAGTTATTTCTTGTGATAAAATCACATATAATTGATCATGTGTATTTCATTTTCTAAATAAATATTTATTTTATTTAGTGATTATCTTTAACTTTTATTTATTGTCATTAAATAGCAGGAATTTACAGGAAACTATCGTCTTTTTAATGTGAATGGCCATCTAGATTCATTTATTGTCATTTCTATTCTTGGAATGTATATTTTTTTGTTTTCGTTATTTGAATTTATAATTTGATCTTATATTATTTTATTTGTCAATTGTGTTATATAAGTCTTGTTTCGTTACATAATTCCATTGATTGATTTAAATTTCGTAATAATATTATAGGAGTTCCAACTTGAAAATTTAATTCACACAGTGGTATGCCACTAAAATTTAAAGTATGTAAAAATTTTTGAGGATATAAGAGGTTAAGTTCATCAATGTTTTCAGTTGAGGCTATTATTATATTATAGCTATAATAAGTTTTTGATATGTTAGGTATTAAAGATAATATATATTTATTTATATCATCAATAATTTTATTTTTCAGTGTTATTATCACTCTATATCGTGTATAGTTGATATTGTCAAAATCATCAGATATTAGTTTCGAATTTTTTTCAATTGGATTTGATTTATATTGGATTATGTATTTTTCTGATATTTTAATCCATACAACATTTTCATTTTCAAGATCTTTTATTCATTTTGTTGTATTATTTCTAATGTTTTAATATCCATTTTGAAAATTCAAAAGTTTCATTTTTTTCTATTTATGTCGTATTAGGAATTTTCAATCTCATATTTTCAATTAATAATAATAATTTAAAATATTTTCATAAGTAAGAATTATTTATACTAATATTTATTATATCTTTTTTTGTTCCAATAGGGATAACAAGTAAAATTTGTTGGAAATCTTGCAATGTTTTGTTTAAAACTTTGAAATAGTTTTTATCATTCATTGGTACTTTATTCCATAATATTAGTGATGTTTTTTTTAATTAATTTTGCTAGCTGAGTTCCTTTTTTAATATAGCAGGTAGAAATTGTTTTTGTTGATAAATGTATTCGAAATTTTGAATATACAGTTCTACCTTAAGATAATAATAATGAAACCATTCCAAATGATGTAACAACTAAAAAAATTCCATTATTTTATCTAATTTTTGTAATAATTGTATTTCATAAATAAGCTTTTCTAGTACCTCCATGTCCATAAATAAAAAATAAATTTGTTTTTTTTTATTGTGTAATGATTCTATAATTTGTTCATAAATATAGCGTTATTCATTATTTAAATTTTTTTCTAAAACATTATTTTCTTCTTTTAAATTTACTAATGTTGTAGTCTAATTCTTTCCCCCAAATTTTATTATTTAAATCATCAATTAATGTTCCTATCGGTAAAGGTAAATTAAATTTGTTAGAGTTGATGAATTTAAATTTAATTACTTTTCTAATTTGTATAATATATAATTGTATAATTCATTTTTAGGATTTTGGAAGTTTGGATTATTGAATAAAGTTTTAATTCTGTGTAAAATATCTTATGTTATAAGTTTCTAATGATTTCAAGTAATGTTGTTGGATTATTTATATTATAAAATAATAAAATTATGGTAAATAATTATCGAAATTGATATGATGTTAACCAAACTAAGGCTTCTAATATTGATTTGTTCTATTCGTTACCATTTCCTAATAAACCTAATGCATTGTATGTTGTTTGATTTGTTGATTATATTTTACCATTAATGTTTTGTGTATATTTAAAAATCATTGCACCTTTTCGATGATTTAATAATAATTTTAGATAATATAATTCTTAGGAACTCGAGTGGACGTAAAAAGTTCGTTTTATTGAATATCCTGATTTTCTAAAAGTCCAAATTTTATCTTTGTTATTCCATACTCATTTAGTAGGGAATTCTATATACGAAAGTTGTTTGGTTTTTGTATTAATTTTATTTATTTCCATCCGTTATGTCAAAGTCATTTTCTGAATTCTTGATTGTCTGATTATATTATAGACGTTGATTTGAACGAAATATTATATTTTGCATATGTGGTAAATAAATTGTTAATCTTTATATTATTGGTGTTGGGAGTAATTCTTGATATAGTCAAAAACTTCTGATATCGAGTAAACTTCTGTGAAATGCCGACTCCCAAAAACAGAAAAAAGAACATTAACATAGACCTTGGGAATTAAAGACATCCCATACTTTCCACCAATCAAGTTCTTTTCTAAAAAAAAAAGTTTAGAAATAGAATATAATGCCAAATTATAAGATCATAGTAGATACGGGGAATAAGAGAAATGCTTAGTAAATTATTAGGATCCCATGACACGGGTTTAAGGGAGATGAATATTTGTGAGGTAAAACTTTTAGTTTATGATAGGATCTCTATTCTCAGTTGTTAAGGGGTAATTAAAGGGAAGAGCTAAGGTTATATGAATTTGAATTGACTGGTTTTTAACAAAGGTTGGATCAAAGATGAGAGAGGAAGAATGCTAACCTCTAGGCTGTATTCATCCAGTAGTTAAGGGCCCTTTTTTATAGGCCAATCTCGTATTCAAATAAAATAGTGGTCATTGAAGAATCTCTCAGTTTAGGTAAGTTTTAGTTTCTCATTTTCCTTGAATTTTTTCCAAAGCTAAGAATGGAGGTTTGAGAACAAGACATGACATTGTATCACTGAAGTCTGAGAAATATGGGAACTCAAGTCAAGCAATGATGGGACTTTCTTTCTTTTCTAGCTAACGACATAATAAGAAGACATGGTCTCTTCTTCATGGTCAGATCCTTCTTGCTCTTTTATGCTTGGGCTTTGGACTCTGATTTATGGGACTATGAGGATATACAAGGCTTCTTTTCTGATCTTCACGTGCTCTATATCTAGACTTTGACTTTTTTTAATCAGCTTGTGTCTATTTGTAGGCTTTCTAGACTTTATGGGATCCTTGTACCCCTCCCAATAATTTAATTTAAAATTATGTGCTTCCCAAGCAAGTCAATAATATTCTTAACTAAATTATTGAAGAGATTTTACTAAATTTTTGTGCTTTCTATTTCACAACCTAATATTGAATCCCCTTTATTAATGGCTTAGGTTAACTTTATATATATATATATATATATATTTGTTATATTTATAAGTATCTTATTATGATGGTATATTACATAAAAATACTAATGGTATAGGCATATTTTGCATGTAAGCTTATATCATACATAAATCATATGTTCACATATGTATGAGCTCAAAAGTTATGCATAATCTATGGTGCAAGCGTATTAAAAGTATAGATATCAACCTCAATATGAATAAATTAGCATAAATGCATGGAGCAAATATATCAATAGCATGAATATTAACTGAATATAGCATGATTGCTTGGCATGAATAGCATGTATATCAGTTGAATTTATCATGACTGTGTGGCATGAACATATTGGCCTGTACATTTTATTATATGTGAGAAAATTGGGTTTGATTGCTTGGCATGAATAGCGTGTATATCAGTTGAATTTATCATGACTGCGTGGCATGAATATATTGGCCTGTACATTTTATTATATGTGAGAAAATTGGGTTCTGTCTTCAACCTCTTCGAGCAGATGCATGTGAGAACTCTTCATACACAAGTAGCCTTTTCTGGTCCTAGGAATATTACGAATGAAGGATATTTGGCCTTTTTCTCTCTTTTAGCTTCATTTTATTTTTATCCACCAACAGTTAGATTTCTATGATGCGCAGAATATTCATATAATCTCCACGTAGCTTCATGTGGTATTATATACTGACAATTAATATAATTTTTTATTTCATAAATTTCTTTATAAGTAGTTTATCCTAATTGTTCTATATATTTTGTCTTCTATTACTGCTTTTATTTTATTTGGGCCTTCTATTAAATATTTTAGTATATATTTTATTAACATAGATTTTGAACATATTTCAACATTTATATGGGTACTAAACTAAAGTCTTTTTAGAAGGGACTATAAATTTGTTGTCTAATTTAATACATTTTTTTTGGTACATAAAATGTTGTATTTTGTATTTATAATTAACAAATCCATTTTTCTTCAATAGTTGTTTCACTTTTAAATTGTTCATGGGATTTTTTTCAAATAAATTGAGTTTTTTTTATGAATGAAGCATCTGTTTTGGTAACATCACATGGTCCATATATCATAAATTCCGTTATAATGTTATGTTAGTCTGGTTTTATTTTTTCATGATTTGGTATTTCAGCTGAAATAAATTTATTTATTTGTAATGGTTCAGATAATTTTTTGTTAAGCTATAGCCAAAATAAAAAATAGTAGTATGGCAAGCTACGTTTCTAGATTTTGACAACGTATAGATTTACATTATAAAATAAATATAAAAGACAAAGGAAAGATGTTAATTTTAATTGAAAATAAAAATTAATATTTTTTATTGTACGTTTTGATTTATTAAGCAAAGTAATATAGTCTAACCTGCGATAATTGTTCTGAAGATTTTGTCAGTTGTAATAGTAGACAAAATTTAATTTAATTTAATTTTAAAAATTCATGTGATTATATCTAGCCTATCTTCAAGACTATGACCGAGAATTTTTCTTAAACTACCTATAATTTCAGACTATTAAGAATTGCATATAAATGTTATAAATAAGTGAGAAATTCCATATTGTATACATATTGCTATTGCATCTTGATAATTCTGGATCATATATCTAGGACTTCCAATATGGCTTGATAAAAAGAATAATTCTTTTGCCAATTGATCTGACATCTGTATCTCCTCTTGTAACAGTGTCTTAGACACCTTGATAAATTTTAGATCTTGTATGGTTTTAATTTTTTCCGACACAATCTAATCGATCTTCTTCAACAGAAGCATATGCATCGACTACATATTTTTGAAAAAGTCTTCCGCTTTTGAATAAAATATTATTTACATTTTCGTGCTACTGTAGTTGATAACAATAAAATACTCTCACAGGTATTCTATTCATCAAAGGTTGTTTTTGAGGTCTGTCTATATCCTAATTTAAGTCGATTCTATAACCATCTTTTCTGTATAAAAATAAGAGCGGATAATGTAGGGTCATATAAGACGGATGAAATTTTGTGATCCTTTGTAAATTTTTTATTTTTATCTAAAATTATAATATCTCTTTATTCTTCATATTCACTAATATCTCCAACAATTAGACCTATATCATTTGAAGTAGGCAATTGATATTGATTATTATCCATAGGTTATCGTCCCATTAGTCTTAATTTCATAGATGAGATTTCGTTTTCATTATACCTATCTTTAACCATACAGAAAAGCTTTACTAACATATTATTTTCACCAAGCATTTTAATTAAGTTTTCAGTAATTAATTTTGTTAATTCTTTTGATGCATCATTAAATGAAAATTCTGATATTCAGTTTTTAACTTCATTTTCCATGTCATATATATATATATATATATATATATATAATTGAGCAAAGCTTGGAGGATTATTATTAGTTGGTAACAATGATTTCATAAAATTATGTTTAACTATTGATTTTAAAAATATATAGACCATCTAAATTTTTTGTATTTTGTTCTATATTTACTCTAAAAGATGTAAATGCAAACATTGAATAAAAAGTTCAAATATTTTTTTTTTTTTCAAAAATATGTATTTAAAGGCCCTCCATAAGAATAAGATAATTGATCTAATATGAGAGAGGATATTTTATTGGAGGAAGTTTAACTTTTCCATCTTTACAATATAGATTATATTTTAGTAGATAAGTCTTTTTGATAGACTCATCAAACTAAAAGGATGCACCGTACTATCTACAGGCACATAAACAATCTCTAAGATCATGATACTTATTGGCATTGCCTGTAATACAATATTGAATAGGAATATAAAATGGGTGAATCTATTCAAAGTTGAATTTATAATTATAAAAATATTTTTTGTTCTATTTTTATGGGGAGTGAAAGGATTCCTTTGTGTATTGAAATTAGTCGATGTTGATGGCTTAACTGAATAAAAAAAATATCTTTCAGAATTTGTAAAGCTAGCTATTGGAATAAGTCTTGATTGATGAATATTTTCTAAAATAATACTGGAATTCTCACCCTGATGATTCAAAATATCGTCATAGCTAAGTGTAGAGTCTTCGTTTAGAAAATAGTGATAACATTGTTGACATTGATGTCTTGATGGTGAAAATTTTTTTAGCATTATTCTGTTATTTATCTAACCGAGAAATAAAAGAAAATATTATTATGTTAATAATTTTTATTCGAAGTTTATGGAATAGCATAGTAATGTTATTTATGCGTAAAATGATTGAGATATCCTTTTTTGGTTTGCATTCACCTATTTATACTATATTAATTTAATTTTAGATTATCATTGCCACATTGCCATATTCAGGTTGGGATAATCCTATGTGTACTAAATTGTTTATCAAATTTTTAATACCAATATATGTGACATATAAATTGGTAATATTCAATTGGTGAATATGATTAACTTATTTATAATAAATTTTAATACACTAATGAAATAGTGTCAACTCAAATGCCACATATGTTGGTACTAAAAATTTGGTATAAATTTTAGTACATATAGTATTATCCATTCAGGCTGTTTCGAATATTTTTATTTATATTTTTTCAAAAGCATACTATTATATTCTGTTTTTATTTATATTTATTAATTTAATATTATCGTGTATTATTATTTTAATGTTTTTATGATATATTTTATAAATTATCTTATTTTTATTATTTTTTAAATTAACTTAGTTTATTATTATTTTTAATGATTTTCTTAATTAATTTTTATGTATAAAAACAATTTCTTTTCTTTTTTTATTCTTTTTGAAAGAATTAAATTTTGGAAAAAGGAAGATATTTTGCTAGAAAAATATACTGCAAGCATGTATTTTAACTTAATATACAATAATTTAAATCGTTTACTATTTGTCTATATAACATAAATTTGGAATTTTTGATTTTTTTAGTTAATTGCTTTATGCATGCATTTTAGAAAATAAATTATACTTTTTTCCCGTTTATTTTTTTATTAACTAAGTTTTTATACGTGCTTTCTTCTTTACTTTCTGGCACTAATCGATATTTTAGTTATGTATTTTATGTACATTTTAGTTTAATTAATTAATTTAATTTTTTATTACAATATGATTCATACTTAAGGACTACATAGAAATATGATTAAATTTTAGAATTAAATTAAATAAATGTCTCTTTATCAAATATTATAGAAAAATATTCCATATATATACTTCTGTACTAAGGATAAAACTTTATATACAAAATATGAAAAATATATTTTGTACATAAAATGTTGTATTTTGTATTTATAATTAACAAATCCATTTTTCTTCAATAGTTGTTTCACTTTTAAATTGTTCATGGAATTTTTTTCAAATAAACTGAGTTTTTTATGTATGAAGCATCTATTTTGGTAACACCACATGGTCTATATATCATAAATTCCGTTATAATGTTATGTTCTTCTGGTTTTATTTTTTCATGATTTGGTATTTCAGCTGAAATAAATTTATTTATTTGTAATGGTTCAGATAATTTTTTGTTAAGCTATAGCCAAAA
>JXTB01000404.1:307556-356353 GCA_002914805.1 Parasponia andersonii
AATTGTATAGTTACCCGTTTATTCAATTAGGATCCTAGAGACATAAGGAACCTAGGGGGATAAGGTCACTACAATCTATATAAAGGGGACTCTATGATCCGAAGAGGACAACAACCAATCTGGGCAGAAACAAGTCACAGAAAATAGAAGTCAGAGCAAACACACGCTTAGGGTATTCCAAACTTTGGGTAGTCTAATTCTTTAGCATTCTTCAATAGCTTTTGAGTATTGTAACCTTGAGTATTCATCATTATAGTGAGAAAACAGTGGACGTAGGCTCATCTTTTTCGGGGCTGAACCACTATAAATCCCTCTCTCCTTATTTGTTTTGATTATTTACTTCAATTTATATAAGCCACATCTCTTAATTATTTATAAATTTATTGTTGATAAAACCTCCATCAACACAAACCAAGGATCAAAGAACAAATGAAAGAATCCCGAGAAGAACCACCGAAGGAAAAAGAGAGAGAATGAAAGTTTAAAAACAGAGAAGAGATCGAATAGAAAAATGAAAAGAAGCCATAATCTGAGAGAAAATAAATCAAGCAGAGAAAAAGAGAAACTATGCAATGGAATAATGATAGAATGTCAGGTAGAGTAACCATAGCCGAATAAAATACCCAAAAAAATCCACCCTAATCCCTCAGCCAAACCGTGTAAAAAGAGGTTTACTGTGGTAAAAATTACAAATGATAAAAGTAAAAAGATTAAATAGCCACACCCACTCGGTTTTAAGGGCAAAAATGTAATCGTACTTCCAAAGAGCACAACCAATATAAGTGGACCAAAAACCCGTGCAAAATTACCAAAAAAACCCCTCACCCATAAACCTCTGCATTACAACCCCAAGGGTAAAACCGTAAAAGCACATTATAAGTATGTATAAATAATATTATTTATTTACATATTTTTGTTTATTTTTAATTTATTCAAATTTTAAAATAATTTAACTCATATAGGTGTATATTTGATATTTTAAAGTATAAAATAATAACAAAATTATGTTGAAAATTAACCCGTATAGGTACAACCCATTTAGACTCAATTTATCTATGCCCACATGAAATTTGGAATAGACCTGTGGGCTATATCGGGCTCTTTAATAAGAACATGAACTGGAATAGTCTGACTCACATTTTAGGTGAATCGGATCTAAGCCTAGTACAAAGTCTATATGGGCTTTTATCTAATGTGGGTTGCTCAACCTAATTTATTTCTATACTTGGGGAACTGATTATTATCACAATGCTTTGTAGTTATAGAAACTCAAATTGAAACTTATTGTTTAGGTCAAAAATACAATATAATTATTTTAATCATTTATTTATATTTGTATTTTTTATTTGTAATTTGAACAGGTCATATTAGCTGATAGTTATCCTTATTTTTTGGAGAATTGTTATAGTGGGATAATTATGAAGTTATTTTTGTATTATTTCAAATATTTAATTTTTGTTGTTGATTGAACCAATATACAGTTACGAGGGAGTGCAGAAGTGGCAATTTGTGTTAGTGGAGTCCTTAATTTTAGGAAATCTAGTTTATGTTATCCTAAGAATTAATAAAAAAAGGGTGGGCAAAATATTAATTTCATAAATGTATTGTTTATTTTGGGAGGTCAAGACTCCCTCGAATAAGCCTACTATTATCTTTAATTCTATTTTAGATACGTATTCATATTATTTAGTATTAAAGCCAGATAACAAAGTACGGAGAAAATCCTAATAATGGAGGATTGACCTAAGAGTATAGAAAAAAATGATGGAGTCCATGATTCTTGAGCAAAAGAAGTTTATTTGCAAGTTTGATGATTTACTTGACAAAATATTGAGGATGTTGGGCACAAAGCAAAATTCATCAATAAGCCATGAGTAGAGATGTCAATGTGAATCGAGTTTTGTGGGATGGCCCATATTCTGAAGAAAAAACACAGTATTGGCCCAGCTCAGAGCCACATTGTATGGGTCTGGGCGGAACCGTTACACATAGTAGGAGACCGAACTGGACCTTAGTCATAAGTCTGCAGGGCCAGCACGATCCACATTTCTATCAGCCCACATTCAGTCCTTCTTAATTTTAAATATATTTCTTAATTAAAATTTTAAAAAATCTTAGTTAAATATTTTCATTTATATGCTTTTAATGTTATTTATTTACTAATTTTTGTTTAAATATATTCAAAATTTTAAACAATATGAATGAGTTTTAGGCCTATATTTGATATTTTAAAAAATATAATAACAACGAAATTAGGTCCACATTATACCTCATATTCGACCTGCATATGCACAGCCCACTTAAACACGACCCAATTAGGTCCGCATAAAATGTGGGATGGGCCTATAGGCCATATCGGACCCCTTAATAAGAATATGGACTAGACTGACCTAACTCATATTTTAGACGGGTCAAGGCTTAGGCACGGTATAAAACCCATATGGACTTATCAAATATGGGTCGGACCGGTCTGGTCCAACCCACTTTTGCATCCCATGAGATTCAACCAGTCAATGATGAAGTGATTTCAAAGTACAAGGAAAATGTTAAACAAAGTAAAACTTCATTGACTTTAGGATACTTGCAAGATGATCAAGATCGAGATATTAGAACTTTTCAACGAGAATTATACAAGGTGACTTCTTCTAAAGTTATTATCGTCCCTTACAAGATCTCGTTGAATGCTTAGAATTACAATAAGGAGGGAGGGGGAAATATTCCTCACTCACCCAAGTCTAAAGGGTAACTTTGAAGATATAAAGTCCAATGAAAAGCTAGTAAATCTATTACGCGAATACTTTCAAGCTCTACCACAAATAGTCACAATTGAAAAGAAAATAAAGAATCGTCCTCAAATGTCATCCTCGAGGAAAAGGGTCTTGTTTAAGGGAGGAGGAATATTATGGTAAAAAATGTAGAATAATTTTTTAAATCATTTATTTATATTTGTATTTTTAATTATAATTTGAATAGGTCATATTAGTCGATAGTTATCCTTACTTTTAAGGGAATTATTATGATGGGATAATTATGAAGCTATTTTTGTATTATTTGAATTTTTTTTTTGATTGAACTAATGTAGAGTTATAAGGGAGTGATAGTTTGTATGAGTGGAGTCCTTAGTTTTAGGAAATCTAGTTTATTTAGTCCTAAGAATTAATGAGAAAAGGTGAGCAAAATATTATTTTTACAAATGTACTATTTATTTTGGAAGGTATGAGTTCCATAAAAATCTAATTTTGGATGTCAAGGCTCCCTCGAACGAGCCTATTATCATCTTTAATTCCATTTTAGATATGTATTCGTATCATTTGGTATCAGAGCTAAACAACAAAGCATAAAGAAAATCCTAACAATGGAGGAGTAACTCGAGAGCATAGAAAAAATGGTGGTGTCCTTGATTCTTTTGCAAAAGAAGTTTATTTACAAGTTTAATGAATTACTTAACAAAATATCAAGGATATGGGATGCAAACCCAAATTCACCAATGGACTAACTTTAGAAGAACTGATTTCAAAGTACGAAGAAAATGTTCAACAAAATAAAACCTCATTGACTTTATAATACATGCAAGATGATCAAGATCAAGATGTTGGAACTTATCAATGAGAATCATACAAGGTGACTTCTTCTGAAGTTATTATTATCCCATACAAGACCTCGTTCAATGTCTGGAATTACAGACAGAGAGAGGAGGGAGGGGAATTATACTCACTTACTTAAGTTTGAAGATATAAGGTCCAATGAAAAGCGAGTAAATCCATTACATAGGTACTTTTAATCTCTACCACATGCAGTCACAATTGAAAAAAAAAAAATCGTCCTCAAATGTTACCCTTGAGGACAACGTTATTATTTTAGGGGGGGGAGGAATGTTACGATAAAAAAATATAGTATAATTATTTTCATCATTTATTCACATTTTTATTTTCTATTGTAATTTGAAGAGGTTATATTGGTTGATAGTTATTCTTATTTTTTGAGGAATTGTTATAGTGGGATAATTATGAAACTACTTTTATATTATTTGAAATATTTAATTTTTGTTGTTAATTGAATGTAGAATTACAGGGGAGTGGCAGTTTGCATTAGTGGAGTCCTTAGTTTTGGAAATCTAGTTTATTTGTTCCTAAGAATTAATGAGAATTAAGGAGAAAAAGTAGGCAAAATATTATTCTTACAAACGTACTGTTTGTTTTCGGGAGATCTGAGTTCCTCGAAAATCTAATTTTGGAGATCAAAACTCCCTCGAGCGAGCCTACAATCATCTTTAATTCTATTTTAAATACGTATTTGTATGACTTATAATTACACAATTTTCCAAATTTTAGTAGTTGTAGATCTTTTTTTCTTTTTGTTTAACAAGTTAGGACATGATTCTTCGATCATTGTTTTATTCGTTAGTCTTCATTTTATCTATTATTTTCTTTGTAATAATTATTATGGGCTAGAGCTATTATGGTTACTAGGAAAAAATTACATCATTCTCATGATGATTTAGTGCAGTTAATCAAATCATAATAAGAGTGACATAACATTTTTTAATTAACTTTTTCAGTTTTTCCTTTGGCTTACGGTATGTCATACTTCTCTATAAAGAAGAAGTAAAAAAAAAAAAAAAAAACAAAACAAAACAAAACTAGCAAAATAAAAAACGTGTGACATACTTCCTTTGTTTAATATTAGTTCGATACCTGATTCTCTCCTCGCGGGTTGTTCCCATAAAAAAAATAAAATTTCGGAGTATGGAATTTTAGTTTCTTATCAGGAATATATGACAGCTCTTTGAACAAGTCTAAACCTAAGCACTTTGCTATGTTCAATTGAAGACATCTATTTGAAAACAGTATCTGTAGGTCAATGTTATGAAGATTGTATTATAGAATTAAAAGAGATCGACATCACCCATGACACCCAAGTCACATTTCGAGTTTTGCAAATTAATTTAATTTGGATACTTGCCGTGACCTTGTTCAATTTAATTACCATAATTTTGGGCTGCATTTGGTCATACATTTATCTTTTGGAACTAATGCTTATGTATCTCCTTATTTGCTTCTCCGACAGGCAGCACAAGCAACCTCAGTCAAAACTTGAACCTTTTTTTTCTGTTTTCGCGAGATCGAAGACGAACCCCTCTTGGCTAGGAAGATTTCGAGTCTTCCAAGTTCTTATAAATCTTGATAATTTTCTAGAATAGTTACGAATCTACATCCACGAAACACGTAATATGGATAATAATTCCGTTACTATAATTGGATTCTAAATTCGATAATATATTTTTGTTCGAAAGAGAATAAAGAGGGAAAACTACTTTGGTTTCTCCTAAAAAAGCAGCATCACATTTTAAAATTCTAATTCTAAGGGACATCTTTTTGCAATTCCAATATCAAACTTTGGACTAGTGAATAAATTAAGGCTAATTAATGGTCACACAAGCTGTATTCTACAGAGAAAGTAACGCAAACCCCAGAACTAATTACTCTGGGGAAGAAAGCAGTACCTTCAGCAGAAGACAGTCAACATTTTACATTTCTTCAACAACATTATGCCTACTTAGCCTACTACTAAGCTTCTGGAGATGGAGATGGAGATGGAGATGGAGATGGAGTTGGAGTTGGGTTATCAGTACTCGAAACATCTCCTGTAGTCTTCTCACTTGCTTGATTTTCCTCATTAGAGTCTTCTGGTTTATCAACAGGAGCTGACTTATCTGTATTCGAGACATCGTCGGTAGTCTTGTCGTTTGCTTGATTTTCTACATTTGATTCCTTTGGCTTTTCAACAGCAGTTGACTTATCTGCATCTGCGACATCATCTGTAGTTGTCTTCTCGTTTCCTTGATCTTCCAAATTTGAGTGTTTTGGCTTTTCAACAATAGCCTTATTTCCTACGGTTGAGTGCGTTGGCTTTTCGACAACAGCCTCCGATGGGGTATTAGTAGATATCAGGTCAGCTACAGAACTTTTGCAAGGTTCACAACGAAGCCTAGCCATGTGCTTCTTCCCTCCTATATGATCCTCCATCACCTTTGAAGACTGAGAACCAACCTGACAAGTTTCACACCAGAACTTATATTTCTTTGCCGCCTTCATCATCTCTTGTTCTGCAGTTCCATCTGCCATCTTCACTATCTCTGATCCGCTTGTCATGTTCAATTTTTCCGCATTTTGTTCTTCCCGGATAAGCTGCTTGAGCTTACGTTTTAAACCTTGTTTTTTCTTGTTTAAAGTATTCGCAGTTTGATTTTGTTCAAGGGGTTTCCCTTCTACTTCAAACCCCAGTTTTGAATTTGCAATACCAACAGTCTCAGTGGCTTTCGATGGATTCCCAGTTTTCTTTCTTGATGGCGCATTGATAGGGCTCTTGACCACCTTCTGAGAGACAAGTCCTGCTTCCCTGGCCTTGTGCTTCCTACCTCGAAGATGTTGATACAAACCTTTCTCACTCGTCGCAGTAACCTGGCATAAGGCACAACTCCACTCCTCCTGAGGTTTCTTCTTGAAACCAAACGGATGAAGCTCATGGGTATCCAATGCGGGTGGTGTCACAGCTTTCCTCTTGGTCTCAAAAAGATTTGGATCGGGCTTAGCCTGCAAGAGAATACTTAAAAGAAGTACATAGTAAGATATCGTGTGTCACCAGCCACCTGACGAAAACAGTTAAAACCTTCACGATTAAGACTTGTCAAGTGCGCCGACCAGACACTGAAAAGTGCAGTACCGTGCCAGGACACTTGCAGGGGCTTGTTCCTGGAACACCTAAAAGAAGTGGACCAATCCTAGAGGAAAAATAAATAACTGAAATTGGGAGTGGGCAACAATGCACCCAGCATAATATGTGGCTGAAACATACAATATTTTTTAAGAAAAAATTAATAACTCTCTTCCATGACCAATAATTAAAGAATTATATAGAAAATAAAACAAACAATGAAAAACAAAATTACGAATCTAGGCAAATACCCTATATGACTATCACCACAAAGCGCCGCATGAGACGATTACAAGTGTGAGTTGTGCCTAAGATCCCAACTAATAAGATTGGCAACAATAAACTTGGTACTAAAGGGCACTACTAGGTGTGCCATTCATAGCACAAGGCCTTGTAGAGCCAAACCTATATTAAAAATATAATATTATTTTAAAGTGATCGCCAATATAGATGCCAAAGGGCCGGGCCATGCAAACATGTACTTAACCTCATCTCTTATAGGACTGCAATACCAAGCACGACACATCAATTAGTAGTCTTATCGTGCCGACTATTGGTTGGGATTTTGGCACAACAATGGAGAAGCGTAATGCCATGTTGTGCCCTGAACGAAAACTTCAATAACAAGTTATTTTTTTCTCTTGGTTTTCATATTTTTTACGGGAACTAATAGGATACAACACAATTTTTTATGCACTACTAGTGGTTAATGATTCTATGATAGAGATATAGAGTTTATTTTGATGGGACCCGTTGTCTTAAGGAACAAGCTGTTCTTTAGATGCATAGAATCGTAGCCATTTAAAAATTACATATATATATGATTATAAAATAAATAAATACATAAAAGTAAGGAAAAAAAATCCAATACAACAGGTTCATTTCCTACAACAAGAACCACCCCAAAAAATAAGGAAACTAACAAAGCAACACATTTATTAATGCAACAAATTCATTCCCTTTCAAAGAAAATAAAGATTAGCAGATTCACTTGGTATCTTTTTATTGGGTCCCATCTCAACTATATTTAAACAGTCATTCGCTACTGCTAGTGCACAAAAGAAACAAACAACGGTAGAAATGCCTAATATTTTATTAAAAAACAAAAGGCAGAACTATTGTTGACGAGAGAGGTCTCAGTCCCCCAGGAAATTATTTTCATGGCAATGTCTTTGTGATATAGAACAAGAGTGAAAATTTAGAAAAGATGAGAGAAAGAAGAGAAAGAGAGGAATTTAAGAAGGGAAGAATTTAGAATAAGAGAGGACTAACTTTAGGAAGAGAGGAAGAATATTAGAGAGAGAATATCTAAATAGTCGTACAACATTAATCAAGTCTTGAAAATAATGAACATAGAAGAACTTATTTATAGAAAAGCTCTTAGACAAAATTAGGAAATTAATATCTTCTAGAAACAAACATAAGAGGAAACATCAAATTAGTTACTCAAAACTGAATAAAATCTAATAGTAACATAAAACATAATTATATAAACCTAAATTAGTCTAACTAATAATAATCATATAGATTCCTAACATAACTTATTCATATCCCTCATCATTCTCCTGAGGTTTGAGAACTCAACTCCGGCGAGTTAAAACTCTAGTAAACTATGAAACAACAAACAGAACTGGAGAAAATTCTTCAATTGGAAGTCTTGATTCTTGATAAAAATATAGGATCTGTAAATAACACAATTGAACCACTTTCTCTGCAAAACAAACATAGGAGAGAACGCAAGAGATCTTGGAACATCTCGATAAATAAACATATCTATCTCATTGAAAACTAGTCCAATAATCATATTCGGAAGAAAATTAAAAAAATGTGCACTAGATTCAAGAGAAACTTTAAGAATTGGAAACTTATGTGGACTAGGATCACTAGGTGGGGATGTAACAATGATTTCGGTAATACTAGAATTATCTTTTTCATTAGACTCAATCACTCGTTCCTTAATAGAATTATCTTCTTTAACAGATTTAACTATCTCTTCCTCCTCAACTATCTCGTCCTCTTAAACAGATTTAGCTCTCTCCCTTAACAGAAATTTTACAAATTGGCTTATACGGAGTGGTTATAACATCCCTTAAGTCTTGGCAAAGTTGGCTAATGTTGGCTAAATTAATTTTCATGTTGGCTATATGTTTGCAAAGGCTAGAAACTAATGCAGGATCAATCGTAGGTTGACTAAAAAGAAGTTTCAGTTTCTAGAACGAGAGTGACAGTAGGTTAATAGAAGAACATCGTTTCTAATTTTTCTTTCATCTCAATCCACAAAGTGATAGGCGGATGATAGAAATGTTCAATTTCACGTTTTACTAGCTTCCACTGAACTTTAGCAGGTCCAACTAATTTCCAACTAGTATAATGAATACATTGATCATCAGTGAAATTATGATATTCAAAGAATTTCTCAAGAGCACTCACCCAAGGTAAAAAGATATTATAATCTAGAGTACCATTATAGGCAGGAACATCTCCTATCATTGTGTCTTATCTCCTCAAGGTAATAGCTAGTGTGGTTATGGTATTGTTAAGAATAATACGGAGCACGATCATATTGTGAATCATGATAATATTGACCATCCTCTTATGGTTTATGGTAATACTATGGGAAATAAATTGGAACACTCATATTCAATAATTAGAATGGATTAAAATACAGTCATAAATTTCCTAACTAATAAAACCATAAGAAAAATCTTCAAGAGTAGAATTCGTTACCAAAGAGGGGTGTAAGTGCAAAAATCTTCGAATTTGGAGCAAATATGCGAGCTTCAACAAATCAAGAATCGTTTAGCAAAACTGTCAAAGCAAAAAGTGTTGAAGAAGAGAAACCCAAGGTTTTATTTATTTATTTATTTTGGTAACCTGATGTGGGAAAGGTAAGAAAACCAAAAGTTTTTTTTTGGACAAAAATAAACACAAAAACAAGATTAAACTAGGACAAGAAAAAGAAAAAAAAATGGGAGATTTTGGCAGAGAAAAATCAATTAAGGCAAAGGAAATTGAACACGGCGATGATACCAATGATGTAGAACATGAGTAAAAATTTAGAAAAGATGAGAGAGAGAAGAGAAAGAGAAGAATTTAGGAAGAAGAAGAGAAGAATTTAGAATAAGAGAGGAAGAACTTTAGGAAGAGAGAGAATATTAGAGAGAATATCTAAACAGTTGTATATCATTAATCAAATCTTGAAAATAATGAATATAGAAGAGCTTATTTATAGAGAAGCTCTTAGACAAAACTAGGAAACTAATATCTTTTAGAAACAAACATAAAAGGGAAACATCAAATTAGTTACTCAAAACTAAATAAAACCTAATAATTAAATAAAACATAGTTATATAAACCTAAAATAGTCTAATTAATAATAATCATATAAATTCTTAACATAGCTTATTCATATGCCTCATCACCTTGCCATGTCATGAAACAGATGCATCTTTTCCTTTTGATTTGTTTGTTTTATTGTATTTCAGATGTTAGATCAATCATTGGTAGTAACTATATAACCAAAATGCTTGAAACCCACAATACAATTATATTCAAAAGAAGTCAAAAAATAAGATTCTAATTTCTCCACTTAAGACTCAAGCTACCAGATTCAATATGCAGTCATAGAATGCACGCATAACTATCATAGTAACAATAAGAATCCTCAAGTATTTACCATAATCATTTGAATGATAGTTCTAGATCCAAGGAGTTCCTTTTAACCATACCAACTTCAATGTTTAGTACTATCATATGCCTTGTCAACGCAATTTTACCTCTTTCAGTTGAATGAATTCCCATTTTTAGCAAAACATATATACGTATATACATCGAGACTATATATCGGGTCATGGACACATAGATAACCACGGGAGCATCCAGTACCAATATGCTTCAAAATCTAAAACAACGAGAATCATTGAATTACAAGGTGACTGAAAAATTGAGGCCCAACCTGATATGTTGAACCAATAACAAATTACTTTTCAATTAAAATGAATCAAATTAGAATAAGAGTGGTGCACATATTGAACTTTTTCTATGCGGAACAGATTCACAGGGCCAATACTAGGGGCCCTGGTGTATGCACAAGGTAACCTCCAGTGATTTATAGTGAAAAAAAACTAATTCCCATCAATTAAAAGCCACATAAATTAGAAAACCTTGTGCCTAGATCACAATAAAACCACTATTACTGAAAGTCAGAAACTCACAACAAACAATGGGCAATATTGTGAACTAACAAAAGTAATCAGCCAGATCAATGACTATGATGCCTCTATAAGTATGACTTTCAAAGTGCCTATCACAGGTATGACTGCCACATGCATAGCCAACAAACTAACTAAAATATGGACGATATACCATTCTCAAGACCAGCATTGCTTATTATGAAAGCACTACCGAAGGTAGAAGGTGATATCATCAGCCACTTATCATGGCAAAAGAAATGGCAGTGGAGTGAATGTACATTGGGCAAGTGTAAGCATATGCTCCCACTAAATTATAATAAAAATTTAATAGGAATAGTTACCCACACTCGTCCTATTGTATCTCCAAACCCAATCCGTCCAATAGGAGAATGATAGTTTCTTGTGAGCCCCCAAGGGATCCACAATCCTACCGTCCTTCCTTCCCCTAACCCTATCCCTCCCAGCAAAACAATAGCATCCTTTACTTTCCACAAAAATCGTGCTATGGCACACGACTAATAGATCAGAGCCATCCATTAGGATGTGCCCTACGTTGATCCCAATGCGGGAGTAGGAACCACCTTAATGGATGGCCCAGATCAGTCAGACACGTCTAACATCGTACCATGTTTGGTAGGAGGCACAAATTATGAAGGAAGGAGAGTTTAGGAAGGCAAGTAAATATGAAAGAGGGAGAGGAGAGTATTAACCCCTTTAGGCAACGTTTGGTAGGAGAGAGAGGTGGCTGGATAGAGAGAGTTGAGAGGGACTATTGGGTGGATGAGCCAAACCCATGTAAGGATGGAAGGAAAAGAGAGGTAGGGAGATGAGCCCTCCCCTTGGACCTCACCGTTTTGAATCTTTCCACTAATGTAATTATTTGAACTCTCCATCCTCTTTTATATATAACAATTTTATACATAATGACAAATACACCCTTTTGAAAGATTATAAAAATGATAACGTAATAATTTCATACATAAATTCATTTATCGTTCCAACTCTACCCTTCTCAAAAAAAGACCCATACCAATGGGTCACCCCATACCACCAAACAACTGAGAGATTGTCACTATCCTCTCCTTGATTCCCAAGCTCCCGATCCTTCCTACCCTCCCTATATCATACAAGGATGGAGCATTGGAACTTGGAAGGATAAATAACTATTTATTTTCAAAAGTACTACAATATCCTTTTTTAATAATCTTTTAAGAGGGCTTATTGGTCATTATACATAAGAGCGAAAGAAAAGCTCAAAGGGGGGCTATATTTGCACCCCTAAATGGCATAAAAGCACCCCATCATCGTCAAATTATTTCTTTTAGTACAACTTTACCCCTATATTTAAAAATTATGAAAGAAAATTTAGAATTAAGGTACCCTGTTCCAAGATTAACAATTAAAACATTAAAAGACTAGAAGATTTTCTAAAACTAATAAAGAATGAGCAAATTTTTTCATTTAATTGAGAGGATGCGATTTTAAATCTTTTATTGCTTAGGGCAAAACCTTCCATTAGAAGTGAAAAAAATAACGAAGAAGATATATATATATATATATCTATATATAAAGCAGAAATTACTATAAATCAAAACTCATAGCAAATATGTAAAGTAATGTAAGAAGTTGCAAAGAGGAAAAAACCAAACCAAGAGCTTGGTAGTTGTTTTGATCTCCTAGGCGAGCAACCTTCCTCAAGGCGGCAAAAGTGTGTGTATATATATATATATGCCAGTTTACAAAATGAGAAAGGAATAAAACGAGTTTTATGGACATGGGTTCATAAAGTTAAATTCACTGAAGAATAATTCACCATTTAACAATAATTCCAGCCTCTACTAGGAAGTTTGCATTGTGAGAAGTATATTCTGTGCAACCCAAAGAAAATGGAAAAAAAAAAAAGAACACAACAACTACAACTCTTCCAAGCAAACAAAAATAAAATAAAGAGAGCAATAAATATGTGGTGGGGTAATTATTGAACCAGTGGACGAGATTAAAGAAGAAAGGAACCATAAAGGAGGTGAATAAAAAACGAAAAAAGTTTGGCTTGAAGATCATGTGGATGGAGGGGTATATTTAAGATTTTCAATCTTGTAAATTTTATAAATGCCTTATTTTGTCCAATTTAGTCCTTTCATTATTAAATGGGCTGCCTTTATACCATTTAGAAGTCCAAATATAGTCCCCCGAGCTCAAATCCATCCATAAAAGATGGGAGGATCCAAAATGGAGGACCCAAGTGAGGATGGGTCATCTCCCTCCCCTCCACTCTTTTTGACAAAACAAAAATTTTGGCCCATCCACCCAACTCTTATCCTCTCCTAGAGGTGGCAAAATTGAGCCTGACCCTCCCAGGCTCCTAAGCAGCCTGTACCGGCCCGTTTTGGCCCAAACTTAAAAAAATTTAATATTTTTTTAAAAATAAGATTATTGTTTATATAATTAGTTAAAAATAATATTCATAACAAAATAAATAATATGTTATGTTTTTTTTTCCTATTGATAAAATTTATAAATAATTAAATAAGCTAAAATTAAAAAGAATATAAGTTGACTAGTTGATAAAAAAAAGTCTAAAACAAAAATCTTAAGAAAACTATTTATAATTAGATTAAAATTTGAAAGTGTGAAAAAAAAGTGAGGAAATATGTATTTATAAATATTGGAAAAAATTTTATACTTAAATTTATTTAAAAACTTAAAAAAAATTGGCGGGCCTAGAAATCTAGGCCCAACCCGACCCGACCCTACCCCTAGGGCCGAGCCAGCCTGCGGCCGGTTCTAATGCAGGGCGGGCCGGCCCGTTTTGTTATCTCTATCTTCTCCATCTACCTAACTATCCCTCGTATCAAACATTAGCCATAGCTAAACTCTTTTCCACAATCCTCCCACCCATCTTAAGAAAATTATTTAGAATTAGATTGAAATTTGAAAGTGTAAAAAAAAATGAGGGAATGTGTATTTATAAGTATTGGAAAAAAATTTATATTTAAATTTATTTAAATTATTTAAAAAAAAATTGGCGAGTCGGGCCGAGCCTACCTGCCTAGAAATCTAGGCCCAGCCCGACCCGACCCCTAGGGTCGGGCTAGCCCGCCGCTCGTTCTAATGCAAGCCGAGCCAGCCCGTTTTGCCGCCTCTATCCTCTCCATCCACCTAACTATCCCTCCTACCAAACATTAGCCTTAGCTAAACTCTTTTCCACAATCCTCCCACCCTTCCATCCTCTCTATCAAACACATCATTGTATTGTTTGGTATTCCAAGGAGGAAGAAAATTAATTTCACATTTTCTCATTTGGAGACTAAAATCCTTTGTCATCATTTTGCTTGTCATTATCTGTTCCCACTTCCCCTAAATGAGTTTTTGATAGCTGGCTTTACCTTTAATCATTTGAAGTTGACAATGTAAAGGATTAACAGAGTCAATAACCTATAAAATTACTCTAGATTGTTAACAGATCGTGTTAACTTAATTCATCGATGTCTCGAAGCAATATATAACTTTCGACCTGATGCACCAAGACTAAGAAAGAGATAAAAAGCTTAGGAAAATCTTGAGTACTAAGTCATCTTCTAAAAGTAATCGTCCAATACTTTTAATCTTCTTCTACAATCATACTGATAAAGAGAGCTCCTACAATATCTATCACAAGCTTTTTAACTCTACCTAGTCAGATGCCATATCCTAACACAAGCCCTTTTTGGCTCCAGCATGTCTAACATGGTTATTAAGACAAAATGATATCTGCTCACAAAACAAAAATAAATAAATAAAATCAGAATGCATCAACATTCAGTAGATGCATATGCTTGTTAAATGGACCTGAATTAGTACAGTTGCAGCAACAATATCACTTTTCGAAAAACCAAAACAAAACACAATACAAACAAAACGAGAAGCCAAAAAAGCACCATAGAAAACAGTATAGAGATAGATAAACAAACCAAATTCAGGGGAGACTAACCAGAACGATCAATTTATCCTTGTCAGTCTTAGGAGGGGTATTGAGCTTAAGGGCAATGTCGTCCGCTGGCGGCCAAGCCAAGGGGAACGCATCAAACGCGGCGGCACGAGACGAGAATCCCAAACGCTCACCGAACGAGTCTACCATAGGAAGCCTGGGGCTACTGTAGCGCATTGCGGCCCGTTGGTCTTCAAAGAACAAGAACCCTTCTGTGTTGATCTCTCTCCGCATTCCGATCTCTCGCTCCAACAACACGATCTCCCGACGCACCTCCATCTCGAGCTCTCGCCGCCTCGCGATCTCCGCCAAGATGATCTCGTCCCTCAAACGCTCCCTCTCGAGCTCGAGCAAAGCCAGTCCCCGGACCTCGTTGGGGTGCGTAATTGGGCCGGGGTATGGCCTGAAATCCCCAACGGGAAAACCAGATGGAAAGTTGGGTCGTGGCGAGGGCGTGAAATTCGGCGGCGGAGGAAAATGCTGGCCTGTTTGGTTGTCAAGAAAGTAAGAGAAAATGACCATGTAAAAAAAAAAAAAAAAAAAAATTGTTCCAGCTGAAATTGACGATAATACTCCATTTTCTAGGAAATTTTCTCATTGTTTCTCGGATTTTCGAGAAGCAGCCAGACAGGAAGATTAGAGTGAGTGAACACAGACCTAGCAATTGTTGCTCGGAGAAGGAGTTGAAGATTGGCGGCGGCGGAGGTCTGTCATCTACAGCGCGGAATCTGAACTCCATGGAATTCCAGAGAGAGAGAGAGTTGCAGAGAAAGAAGGATTAGGGTTTTGAAGGTCTGGTTATGGAGGGAGAAGTAGAAGTAGAAGAATGGGAAGTCTTGGATGAAGAGAGAGGTGTGTGTGCGCGTGTATGTAGACAAAATTCTAAAAGAGAAAAAGGATGGTTTGTTGTTGCACGCGCCTAGGTTGCGCATGGGTTACGTTACTGCAAATATCGAAGATGTTGGAACTGATGAGTCACGACGAGGAGCGTTTAACAGAAGTGCAGCTCTTTCACCATCGGATAATTTCTTTCTAGTCCTTAAATAGTATATAATCTTATTTGGTCTCTGATTTTTTTTTTAAATTGACTTTATTCGTGAACTTGGTTTTTTTCTTTTTTTGGTCTTATTTTAGTGATTGAATCCTGAACGTTCAATCGTTATATTTCTTGCTCTAACTTGTATTTTTTCTGTCTCGATTTTAGTCTTCAATCTTAGTTTAAACGAAAATGTATAAATTTGAATTATAATGGGTACAAAAAACTGCAACCCAATGTATTAAAATATGACATTTGAAATCTTAGATATAAAAGAATTTCATTCTTTCCATATACGCTTATTGGTACACTCAAAATTGTGATTGAGTCGTATATTTTTAGGCCTAATTTAAGCTTATTTTGACTAAATATTTTGCACTGCAGTGTTAACTCTAGTATTGATTTTATCCTATTTTGACTGAATATTTTACACTGGAGTGTTAACTCTAGCATTGATTTTCTCCTTTTTCTGAGATCAAAGATTTTGAAGTCAGACTTTGAACTCAAATGTAACATTGTCTAGTTCATTTGGCGTAAAAGTCAAATGCCTAAAAGCTTTTTCTTGAGGATGCATCTTTATGATGTTAGGGATATTGTAAGTTGGATTGAAAGCAGTGTCTCCAAATAGATCCTCTAGAATTAATGGTAAGTTCGCCATTTATTATTGTCAGTTTAGTTATTCATGATGATTCAGACTTAATTATGGTTATTACAATATGATGAATCTTTAGTTTATTTGAAGTTTTTCATAACTGAATGTGTAATTGTCTGGGAAGGTCTACAATTTTTTATTATTTATTAACTCAAATCTCCTGATCAGTAGTGGAGATTGATGTAGTCAGTGTGGTTAGTGCTTATCATTCACCTGGTATGCTACCTATGAAAAGCTCTATTGTAGCAGATATTTCTCATCTAGCTTAGGTAATGTAAGTTATTTTCATGTTCATAGAGAAGAAAATATTGTACTCATATGTTGCCTATGAAAAGCTCTATTATAGCTAATGTTTCTCATTTAGCTTTTGTATTGTGTAATGTTAGCTATCTTCATGTCCATAGAGAAGAAAATATCGTACTCATAACTTAATTAAGTTCAGTTTTAATTCTGTTACTGGTGGAGTTTAACTTAATTATATCACATAAATTATTTTTGGTCATGTACTTAAGGATATTTTCTTTCCTCTTTTAGTTAAATTAAATATGGTTTTACCTTAAAAAATGTGACATTTGAAGGTTTAGGATTAATTTAAGACAAAAATATAATATGAGAATCAAGTATAAAAAAATTTAAATTTAAGGACTAAAGTGATATTTATTTTTTATTGATGGCCTAAAATAGGATTTACACTTTTAGATAATCATCACTAGGAAGAAAAAGTGTACTAAAAATTGAATTATGCTGTGCTGAATTTGCCACATGCTATAAGACTTTAAAGTGATATTTCTATAATGATAAAATAGAATGCATGAAATTCTATTGGTGGTTCAAAAGGGTTCGTGGGGTCTTTCAATAGACAATTGCATACCTAGACTTCTAAAAGTTGATTTACTCAGTAGAATTAATAATGAAATATTTATCCAAAAAAAATAATGAAATAAGTTCTTCCCAATTAGCAAAAAGGACTACTACAATTTAGTGACATTACAAATATAAAGGCCAAAACAAAACTGTTTTGAGGCACATTTGCTATCCCTCGAGGTAGGTTGCTAGCCACATCGGTAATTTACCTGATTTTTTTTTCCCCAATAAAAAGGAATCCAATCATGAAATCATTAATTAAACTCTATAAATACTATGCATTTTATTAATTAAATGCAATATTGTCTTTAGCTGTGTTTTGTTTTGTATTATTTGATATGGTATTAAAATTTAATATAATATAGAGAATATTAATAGAGAAAAAAAAGTCTATATTACACTGTATTGTAATATTATATTGTAAAGTACTGATTCTCCTCATTTTTTTTATCTTTAACTTCTTTTTCATCTTTTCACTTGCTTTATTTTCTTTCACATTACTTTATCTCTTTTAAAAGTGGTATTTTTAAAAAATAAGGTTTTAAAAAAGAGTAATTTTATAAGCTTTTTCCTAAATAATTTTTTCAAATGGTAATTTTCTAAATTAATTTCTAAAAGTGATCTTTTTAAAAATTAACATTTAAAGTAACATCTTAATATAATGGAAAAGTTCATAAATACCCATTTTTAAGACCATATTTTCATAAATATCTGTTTTTATTTTTATTTCATAAATACTTGTTTTTATATCCTTTTTGGAGAAATGTAGATCAACAGTGTTTTACACATGAAATATATACTATGATATATATTTCATGAATAAAAAATATATATCATGATAAAAATTACACTAAAAATTGGCACACAATTCAAAATGTGTACATAGGTCAAATTTATAATGAAAAATGTAAAATATAATATATATTTACGTTGTAAATATATATCGTTCATATTTTACACATGAACTATAAACCTTAGAAACAAAAATTTACATTATAAATATATACCGTTCATATTTTATATATAAAACATATATCATAAAAATAAGTACTTTTGAAAGAAAAATTAAAACGAGTATTTATAAAATAAAATATAAAAACAGCTATGAAGTGTAAATTTCTCTTAATGTAACTGTAATAAAATAATGTACGATGCACCAAACGTGCCTAAGTAAATGATAATGTACAAAGTTTAAGGCTCTCTATCATTACCTTATTAATACTACTAATACTCGTAACAATGTCTTGTCTAAATAGTTGGGTTATCTTGGAAACAGAGAAATTTTGCTGCAGTTCTAAAATATCAAACTAGTAACTTTTTTTTTTTTAATATCTGATAAAATTATGATATAATCTAAATTTGACATTCATCTCCTTCAAAAGCTCTCCTTCTCTTTTGCAATATTTTCTTTTTCAGAAAAGATGAGAATCTCTTTTCAAAAGAGGGAGAAAAATGAGACCCCATTATACAAAGTTATGCGAGCTTCGTTAATTATAATAAATAGTATATGATATAATAAAAACAAGAAAGCAACTATTTTCTCTCAAATCATTAAACACGTTACTTGATAATTATTGATAATTAGTTGTTTAAAGTGATGAAAATGAACTTAAGTTGATGAGACGGCAAAATCCTATTGGTCGTTGGTGGAAATAGTCAACAGTAAAAACCTTTAGCCTTTTTCGTCATCTATATCGCAATTGGACTGAAACTGAGATCCAGATTTGAGATCGTCCCAGTCTTGTCTCCGCTTTCCTTCTTTATTTCTTTCGTTTCCTTCCTCATTAATACTCTGTTAAAAATAGCCTATACCCATTTTCCCCCCCGATTAGGGTTCGTACGGCCTCCATCGAAAAAATGCCGAGCCGTTGCGAAATCTGCTGCGAATTGCTTATCGCCATCTTGCTTCCTCCATTGGGGGTTTGCTTCAGACATGGTTGCTGCAGCGTAAGCTCTTTTTTTTTTTTTTTCCTGTTTGGTTGCCGAGAAAATGATAAAAGAAGATTAGAGAAACTCATAATGAAATCGTTTTCTTCTGAATTCGATATTGATGATCTGGGTTTTTCTTATTTGTTTATGGGTATTTGCAGGTTGAGTTTTGCATATGCTTGTTGCTGACCCTTCTGGGATATCTTCCGGGAATAATCTACGCTCTTTATGCGATTGTTTTCATCGATCGGGATGAGTACTTTGACGAGTACCGGCGTCCCCTTTACGTTGCCTGAGCCTCCGAATTCGCCTCGTTTGTACTCTTTTACGTTGTTTGACTCCAATTTAGATAAATTGAAACGTTTTTTTCAATCTGTGTTGGGAGTAATTTATGACCAATCTGTTTATATTCGTTATTTCTGAACAATAAACTTGGTTCTCTCAATATATGCACTGAGTATTTTTTGAAATAACGCACTATTTGCTATTGATCATGATTTAGTATGAGTTTTTCCATGGCGAAGTTTTTGAATTTAGTTTTCTTCTCGTTATAATGAAAAATTCAAAGATGATTCTCTTAGTTCTTTGTTTGATAGTTTTACATTTGTGTATTTTGGTGTCTTAAGGGGTTAGCTTTGTTTTAGAAAGATTTATCTGCCCTTTTTTTTGGGTGACCAAAATTTTTGATGTTTACTCTTCTGTTCTTATGGATGTTAGCAAAGCCTTAGCTTCTAGAATGGACCGTAGAGACCCTTTTGCTTGATGAGCATTCTCAAGGCTTTTTTGTTATTTTGCTTCTAATAATGAGCATCGGCAATGCTGTGTCATAATGGAGTGGAAAATGCCAAGGCGATGTGAGGTGGCTTAGCACCATTAGTGTGTGAGGTTTAGCACAAAGGTGCCCACATTTTTTGAGTTGGACTACACTTTTACATTATCCCGATATTCTTGACAAAGTGAGATACTGAAATGGTTTGGTATCTTGCTTTATTTCCTTACTGCGTTTCTTTGCCTTTGTTTCTGTTTGAACTCGTGAAAGGACCAGTCGCGTGTTATCCCTGGGGAAAGGCAGGTTTTGGGGAGCTTCCGTGTGTGTTGACAATGAATTTGTGTTTGAATTGTTTAAGAAAGGTAGTGAAATATATCCATAAGTAATCATAAGTAATTAGGGAGCTCTAATGTTTTTTAGTACATATTTTCTGCTACAATCGCACCCCTCACATATTAGTAACTTGAATTACTAGTCCTGTTTTCTGTACCTAAGAGGCAAATCATATCTCTAAACTAGTCGATAAATCCCAGTTTACAGTTAGATACTCTCTCAGTTAAATGATTCTTCACATTAGAATTGAACGACGACCTTGAATAACATACATAAAAAGAAATATACAACTAAACATAACGTAGCAATCCAAGTTTCACTCAAATAACACAATCCACGAAACATAAAACCAACTAAATGAAAAACCTAAAAAGTCGAAGAAAACCAATGGATACTATGACTCGTAAGAGGTAAGGTAGAATCCTAAGGTTCTATGAAGACGGTGGGCTTGGTTTTGGTTCATGTAAATGCTACATAGCAACTTATAGGTCAAGGAGACGATGTAGACTTTGTTGGATGTCAACATGACATGTGTTCTGAACTTCTCGGTGCCGCTGGAAGTCCGTAAGTCCATAAGTTGAGTATGACCTTCCTTGAACTGTTGGTAGTCCATTACGAGTGTTTCCCTTAGAGCATTCATAGAATCATAATATTAGAGGCTTCATCGAAACTGAAACCGTGATGTGCAGAAAACGATCTTGGCTCTGTAGACATAGGAATATCCTCATCTTCTTCTCAGGTGCAGCAACATTATCCTCTTGTTCCTTGGCTGTTATGTTACATAATTCATTCTCATCATGGTTGCCTTTGTCATATGTGTCTGATTTCTTCATGGCCAACTTCTCTGCCTTGTCAACCAAAGGAATCTTCAAACACTCTAGTCAGAAGTAGGCAAATTTAGCTTATGTCGTATGGCACAAGATAATGTAGCAAAGATCCGTTGACATTCCTACTAAAATAGAATCAATTAGAAAAAAAGTCCAAATAGGTGACCTCACCCCGATGAAGGGAATCATCAAATTATGATGCTAGATTATGGTTTATGACCTATGAGTATCCACAGCTTTGGAGACCCACTCTGCTAGACACAGAAGAAAAAAACAAGATTCAAATACGCATATGATATGCATAAGTACACATATAGCAGGCACAAGGAAAGGAGATTCATCAACATTATCAAGTAAGAAGCATTAAAAATGATTGAAAAAAAATGTAAAGGAAGACATTGGCTTATACTTAGGTGGGAAACACGGTCCTACTGGCTTGGTTCTTTTGTGCTTGAATTTTATTATAGCTGTAGTGAAACTAATTAAAACATTAAACCATGAAGGCCTAAAAAAGTAAAGAGTATTATTTCCTAATTTGATTAATCTTCCCTGTTCATTATTTCATCACATAAACATTTTCACTTTTTTCCCCCTTTGCTTAGAACATAAATGCCCAGTATGTTATAGTTGTTGACGTACCTGATTTCTACAACAAAATTGGACCCTCCAATGCTTACATAGACATTCAGGAAAACACAGATAAAGTAATTTATAATCCAATAATATTCTACATAGTACAAAGTTAGAAGACACAATAGACAAATGGTCCATATTACAAGGATTATTTTATTTAGTGATGCCAAACACAATATTTTTTCCCAACTGTAAATATATGGTGTATAAACTATCGGCTAAGATCTCAACGACATTTTGGATTTTGGTTACCTAGTCAACAAATTTTCAGCTTACTCTGTATTTAACAAGTATTAGCTGAGAATTCAAAATTCAATTATATGCAACTTTCATACTCAGCCAGTGCACTTAGCATCAATCCTATCCATGAATACTCCAGTAAACCTCGAAATGTAAATTGTCCTAAAGAGAAGAAACGATACTAAATCTATGAGTGGTATGCTTCTCTCAAACGAATTACTGACCCTTTTAAAAAAAAAAAATTTTTAAAAAACAAAAGGCATTAAGAGTGGAAGCGAATAATAACTCAATATAAGTGGTTATTGTTATTGTTTTTTTTTTTTTAAAAAGGGAAAAAAAAAGGGATCTTGAATGAAACTGTCAAATTCCAAATAGATAAATTGGACGATATGCATAAGTGGTTTTTTTTTTTTCCCTTAATAAAAGAAAGATTTAGAGTGGAACCACCCTATCCCAATTTCCAAATGGAGAACCTCCTTCCAGGCTCCAACCACGGTTGGGTGGAGTGAAGAGTCTTAAGGAGTGAGCCGCTCCAGCTCCAACTGCACCCAAGGTTACTGCCCTATTAATAATCTAATGTCAGGGACTATTAATTCAATTTAAAGATAGGGATAGTTTTATAGCTGTCCTACTCTAGTATTCAGTCTTAGTCGAGCATTACTGTCTGCGCTTTTTGCTAGATTAGATATGGAGTATAATAAATTGGTAATATAGTATTTATATATTTTTTATAATAGTTTGTAATATCTAATAGTAGGATAATATTTGTCGAAAGTATAATAAAGTAGTTTTTATATTATTACAAAATGTTGATATATTGTAGTAGACTGATGATTTATTTTATGACTTTTGTTTTTCTTTCTTGTGTCGCTCTTTTTCGTTGCAAGTATAGAGAAAAAAAGAAATAGAAGGTAAAAAAAATTCAATTAAATTATAAATTAGAGAAGAAAGAATTAAATTATAAATTAGAGAAGAAAAAAATGAATCTTTTGTTATTAAGCTGCCAATTATGTATCAATAAATGTAGAAAAAGTTAGGTATTTGGTTAATTTTCGCTTTCTCAATGCCTCAGTTGATGTTGCTTTTGATTTGAAAGTGAAAAAAAATATATTATTTGTTAAATAATAGATAATATGTTTTGTATTTTATCCAATTGAATATGAATTTATGATTAGTTTTTACTTTTCTATAATTTTTTTTGGATTAGGTATTTTTGAATCTAGAAGTATGGTTGGTATTATCTCAATTTCAGGATTGGTTGATGGTGCTAGAAGAGGCAGTGGAATGAATTCATCGCCATCGAATATTTTTGATACTATTATGTCAATTAATACTCCTCTGGTTCTGAAATAAACTTAAAATATTTTTTTTGTCCACATAATTGTTCGATTATTGGTGGCAGTGTTGTTGGATCAGTATAGTCTTCTTGTATAATCAATACTATACATGGCTTCTTAATCAAAACCTGAGCTGCTTTTCCGAATATGGTTATGATTGTAAATCATGTTTTATCCTCGATTCTTGTATTTAATTTGTATATATTGGATTAGTGATGTGATAAAATTATTTAAGATAATAAAAAAAATCATATTTTAATTAATAATTAATAAAGTAAATTATACACTTTTTTGTATAAGTGAAATTGTTTTTTTAATTACTGAATTAATACAGAACATATTAATAAGAATTATTTAATTATGTTTTGTACCATGGAATTGGAGTTGATGTGAGATGACTGTGTGTCACACCATCATCCGCTCCCTGCTTCACGAACTTGCCTAGAGCATTGTGGGTAAGAGTTATAGTACCAATCTTGATGTGTCTTAAATTTATATATTGTTACTTTTATTGTAAATTTTATTCCCTAAGAATAAAAAAAGAGAGCATAATGTTAGTTTAAATTGTAGTATATAGTGATCTTTTTAATAGTATTATTATATTTATATTAACCTGTTGTGCCAATTGATCTAGCTGATTTAAATCTGTAATTGTTTTTCTGTTTTGTAATTTTTGTTGCTCCGATGGTTGGAAGTCTTTTGGAATAGGAGATGGGAGAAATGCGAAATGTTATATTGTGTGCTAGAACCTAAATAATCCATTAGTAAAAAGAGGCAAAAAAAAAAAAAAAAAAGAAGCGATGTGTGACAAAGATAAATAAAGAAGGATATTTTTTTTTATTTTATCATAAAAGAAGATATGTAAAGTTATTATTACCTTATTTTTAACGCATTGATTTCATGTATGTTTATATTCATATAATATATTGTCGTGTCTGTACTTGCAGCATATATATTTCTCGTTTGATATTAAAATTCACGTTAATTAGTGAGTTATTTGAATCTATGAATATTTTTAAATATAAGTATAAAAAGGATTGTTAATTACCTAGATATTATTTCATTATCGTAAAGATAGTTATAACTGGTTCTTCAATTATTTTTATAATATCAATATTAAATTTTTTCTCAGTTTCTCCCTATAATGTGATTGAAGCTTTTTTCCCTATAATTAAAATCAGATAATGTTAAAGTATGATTAAAATAAACTATAAAATATTTTTAGATATATGAATTTCGGTAATAAATAAACTAATTACTTGATATTTTGTATTGTCAATGTTCGTCTCGGTGTCAATTTTTCTCTCATGTTTGTTTCTTTTAAGTCTTGTATTTCTGTTAGCATTCGTATAACATCTGGTATAATGGAAGAAAAATAAATATTAATTTGAAATTTTTTTGAATGATTATTGATAAAGATTAGTAGAAAGATAAGATTATACTTAATAATACCTGATAATATGTCATCTATGTCTGTTCTTACAGGTAGATGATTAAAGTCTAAAAAGTAGAATTTGTGCATCGGAATATTTGTTGTGGGTGTTGTTATTGGATGAAAGATATTGCTCTGGCAAATTGCACCATTGCACTGTGGGATACAATTTTATATTTTGGCTTATTGGGCGCAACATTAAAGTTATTGATGCGATATATTTCTCCTTCTGTTATTAATTTTAGGATATGATCTGCATCTCGAGGTTTAATTGTTCCATGGATTACTTTGTATTGTATTATTTAGTTATTATATATTGTTTTGTTAGAATTAACTAATAGACCATATATGTGCTTGGTATATTAAATTGTAATAAAGTATGATATCAAGTAATTTGATGTTATTTTCTTACCTTATGATCGACTAAAATACAGTCGACACTTATTAAGTGCCTCTATTGTGTAATCGTTATTGTGCCAGAGTCTACTTATACGTACTTCAATTGCTGTATATATCTAGTTTGGTTTAAGAGATCACATTGGTGTTGCCATTTTTTTATTCTTTTTTTTACCTGCAAAAAAAAAATGTAAATGTAGATAATATGAAGAATATTCGAAAAGTTTAGATATAAAAGGTTTGTTTAAAAAAAATATAAATTTGTATTAAAATTATATTTTAATACGTGAATTAGTAATAAAATTTTTATACGTACGCAATGCTGTGTAAAATTTCTGTATAAACTATATTTTTAACATGATTTAGATATTTGTTGATGAATTTATTTATTAATATATGTAATCTTTTAGGACTTGTTACTCTGATAAAGCTACATATAATTGACCGTGTATAAAGATTTCATCTTCTAAATAAATGCCAACTTTATTTAATGATTATCCTTGATTTTTATCTATTGTCATTGTATAACAAGTTTTTACAGGAAATTGTCGTCTTTTTTAAGTAAATGGCCATTTAGACTCGTTTACAGTCATTTCTATTCTTGGGATATATAGTTTTTCGTTTTCATTATTTCAATTTATAATTTGACCTTCTATGATTCTATTTGTTACTTGTGTAATGATAAGTCTTGTTCCATTACATAATCTCACTGATTGATTTAAATTTCGTAATAGTATTATAGGAATTCTTACTTTAAGATTTAATTCATGTGGTAGTATGCCATTGAAATTTAATGTATGTAAAAATTCTTGGAGATATAAAAGATTAAGTTCATCAATATTTTCAGTTGAAGCTATTATTGTATCAAAATAATAAGCTTTCGATTCATTAGGTTTTTAAAGATAATACATATGTATTTATATCGTCGGCTATTTTATTTTTTGGAGTTATTATTACTCTATGTCATATATAATTGATGCTGTCAAAGTTTTTTGCAAAATATATTAAATCTGAAATGTTTTTGATTGGATTTGATTCATATTGTATTATGTATTTTTCTAATATTTTGAACCATGTGATATTTTCATTTCCAGGATCTTTCATTCCTTCTACATTACCATTTCCAATATTTAATATCCATTTTGAAAATTCTGAAATTTCATTTTTTTTCTTCTATTGTGGTATTTGGATTTTTTAATCTCATCTTTTCTGTTTGGCATAATAACTTGAAATGTGGCCATAAGAAAGAGTTATTTATACTTACGTTTATTATGCCTTTTTTAGTTCTAGCAGGGATAACAGATAAAATTTGTCGGAAATTACCACCTAATATAATTTTCATTTTACCAAAAGGTTGATCGAAATTATTTTTTAAATCTTGTAGTGTTTTATCTAAAGCTTCAAAACAATATTTATTATTCATCGGTGCTTTGTCCCATAATATTAATGATATTTTTTCTATTAATTTTGCTAATTGAGTTCCCTTTTTGATATGGTAAGTAGAAAATTTTTCTGTTGGTAAAGATATTCGAAATCTTAAATATGCATTTCTACCTTTTGGTAATAATAACGATGTAATTCCTGATGATGCGACAACTAAAATAATTCCATTATTTCGTCTAATTTTTGTAATAATTGTATTCCATAAATAAGTTTTTCTTGTATCTCTATGCTCGTGGATAAAGAATAAGTTTTGTATTTTATTATTTAATGATTATATAATTTGTTCATAAATATAGCGTTATTCGTGATTTAAATTTATTTCTAAAATAATGTTTTCTTCTTTTAATTTATTAATGTCATAATCTAGTTCTTCTCGTAAAATTTATTATTTAAATCATCAATTAATGTCACTATTGGTAGAGGTAAATTAAAATTTATTAGAATAGATGAATTTAAGTTTAATTATTTTTCTAGTTCATATAATACATAGTTATATAATTCGTTTTCAGGAATTTGAAAGTTTGGGTTATTGAATAAAGTCTTAATTCTGTGTAAAATGTCTTTTGTCATAAGTTTTCAATGATTTTCAAGTAATATTATTGGATTATTTACATTACAGAACAATAAAATTATGGTAAATAATTATTGTAATTGATGTGGTGTTGATCAAAATATGGTTTTTAATATTAATTTGTTCCATTCTTTATCATCTCCTAATAAACCTAATGTGTTGTATGTTGTTTGATTTGTTGAATACGTTATACCATTAATAGTTAGTATAAATTCGAAGCTTGTTGTACCTTTTTGATGATTTAATAATAATTTTAGATAATATAATTATCTAGAATTTGGGTGAACATAAAAAGTTCGTCTAATTAAATATTCTGACTTTCTAGGAGACCAAATTTTGTTTTTATTATTCCATACCTACTTAGTAGGAAATTGTATATATGAAAGTTTTTTGGCTTCTATATTAGTTTTATTTTTTCCCATCTATTCTGTTAAAATTATTCTTTGAATTCTTAGTTGTCTAACTATATTATCAAGACGTTGATTTGAACGAAATATTACATTTTGCATATGCAGTAAACGAATTGTTAATCTTTGTATCGCTGGATTTATATGATGTATAGGATATTCATATAATCTCCACATACCTTCATATGGTGTTATATATCGACAATTAATATAATTTTTTTATTTCATCTATTTCTTTATAAATAGTTTGTCCAGATTGTTCTATACATTTGTTATCTTCTAGTACTACTCTTATTCTATCCAGGCATTTTGTTAAATATTTAAATAAGTATTTTATTAACATTGATCGTGAACATATTTCAATATTTATATAAGTGTGGAATTTTAGACATAGGTCTTTGTTGTAAGGAACTACATATCTGTCCTCTAATTTGATATTTTCTTTTTGTACATAAATTATTATATTTCTACGTTTGTAATTGACAAATCCATTTTCTTCAATAGTTGCCTTATTTTTAAATCATTTAAGGAATTTTTTGGAACAAATTGAGTTTTTCATACACGGAGCATTTGTTTTTGCGGCACCACATGGCCCGTGTATCATAATTCTATTGTAATGTTGTAAATTTCTGTGTTTTTTTAGGATCCAGTATTTTGGTAGTTATAAATTTATTTATCTGTGATGGTTCAGATGATTTTTCATCAGGATGTAACCAGAATAAAAAATGGCAAGGAGGTAGGCCTCCTTTTTGAAATTCGACGACATAAAGATCTATATTACAAAATAAACATAGAAAACAAAGGAAAGGTATTAGTTTTTATTAAGAATGGAAATTAACATTTTTTTATTATGTATTTTAATTTATTAAATTCAATGATATAGTCTTACCTGCAATAATTATTCTAAAATTTTTTTCGGTTTTAATAGTAGATAAAATCTAATTAATTTCATTTTAAAGATTCAGACGATTATATCTGGCCTATCTTCAGGTTTTTGACCAAAAATTTTATTTAAGATACGTGTAATTTCGAGCCATTTAGGATTACATGTAAATGTTATAAATAAATCAGGATTTCTATAGTGTCTGCATAATGCCATTGTATCTTGATAATTTTGGATCATATATCTGAGATTTCTAGTATGGCTGGATAGGAGAATAATTCTTTTGCCAATTGCTTTGGCATTTATATCTCCTCTGGTAATAGTATCTTGGATGCCTTGATAAATTTCAGATCCTAAATTGTTTTGATTTTTTCTGACATAATCTAGTGACCTTCTTCAACAAAAGCTTATACATCGACTACATATTGTTCAAAAAGTCTTCCACTTTTTAAGAAGATATTATTTACATTTTCACGTTGTTGTAGTTAATAACAGTAAAATAGTCTCATAGATATCCTATTTGTTGAGAGTTGTTTGCCTAATCTGTCTATATTCTAATTTATATCGATTCTAAAACCCTCTTCCCCATATGGAAATAAGAGCATGTCACGACCCAAAACTCGGGCCAGTGGCAGAAGGGGAATTTCACAAAGGTGAGAAATTCCTTGATTTATTTGAAAAGTATCAAAAGTTCTAGTTTTTATAAAACGGTCTATTTAAATAAAATAATTGGAATTTCATCCCGTGAACCACTCCCACAGTTCGTATACACCATTAAACATAGATCGAATAATTATTTAAAAACGCGAAATCAAATATAGTTCCAAGCAACATCATCATCCACAACGAAACTCAAATCCCAGAATGGCATACATAGGTTAACAGACAAAATAGAAAGCAGTAAATCTTGGTTCAATGCTAATACAAAGCCCAAACAATCCAAAGACCAAGATGACAAGCTTCTAGCATTACCAAGAGATGAACTGCAATCAAAATGACCTCTTACTCCTCTTGATCACCGAGATCGCAGTGGACACCACCTGAGGAAAAAGGTAGGGGGGTGAGCATAAAATGCCCAGTAGAAAAAATAATTACCCGGTCGAAAATCTTTTAGTGATGGAGAATTCCTGCATGGTTAGTTTAGTCCAAAACATACATATATATATAATCCAAACCGGAAATCCATATATATATATATATATAAGCAGTGTAATTAAAACTATTCAATCCATATGCACATGATACAAATCAACCCATACCCATGAGCTCTCATCTGTGGAAACCCAGGATGATGGTACTAAGTATGCTTAACAGCCTGTCTAATATCTAAGCCCATACCTGGAGAGGACACCCGTGTGTCACCTACTAAACCTGGAGAGGCAACCGAATTGCCTACGCTTGCCAAATGGGGAGGTAATCAGAATTAACAAAACCTCACGTGGGTTTACGGACTCTACATCGACGATGGGGCACGCAGCGCCACTCTGTAAACTCACGATGCTAATACGGTGCTCATGTATGATCCTATGACACGTGCAATATAGAACAGAAGTGTGAAAATAATCATGCTCTTGTTTTTTGGTAAAATCAGCATACAAGGTTTTTATAGAAAAACGGGCAGCATAACGGCCCTATTTTTAATATACCTAAAATAACATGTACTCAGAAAATTCCTATAGCAATACAATATGTATATATTACACAATCAATTCTCATCACAGATGTTCAAGAAAACCAAAAATCACATTTGTTCTCATATGTTGCAGAAAATAAGTTTTATTTAAAAACAATATAAAACAGAGGTAATTAAGTCCCTTCTTGCTCGAATAGCAATACCACGCTATTGATTCCTCAAGGTGTCATTGACGACCGCCCGGAGGGTCGGGAACCAATTCCAAACTCTCGATCGTCCTCTTGCGAAAAACCAACTTCTCACCGGAGCTTCAATTCCACAAACGGATCTCTTCACTGAATTCCTAACACCCAAAATAGCTAGGTTACACATATAACTTATCCAATTCGGTTCCGGGCCCACACCAGGCCGGTGGCACATAAATCGAGAAAATTCTCGACAGTTTGATCTCGATTTCTGTGCCGGTCAACAAACATAGGCAATATATATATATATATCAAACTTCTCCATTTTTCGATTACAATCCAAAAATGACAACAAAAACATAATCCAACTGCCGAATTAAAAAGTCAAACTTAAACTCAAAATATCAAAAAATCGCAACTTTCAATCTGGGCAAAATGGGGTTGAGATATATATACCTTGATGATCTTTGCGACGAGACGATTCAAACGGGACCGATTGGAGGTCGAATAGTGGCCAGAATCGTCGCCGGTGACCAAAAATCCGATTCGGCCTCTTGGAGCTTTTCCGGCATTGCAGGCGACGGTGGCGACCGGGAACGGGCGGCGTGGCTTTGGCGTCGCACGGGGAGGCCACGCCGATCAGTTGTACGGGTGGACAACGGTGGCGGCGGCTCTTGCGGCGGTCTGACATCGACGGGCGGAGAGAGATCCGAGAGAGAGAGAGAGAGAGATCGGGGGGGAAGAGAGAGAAGAGAGAAAAAGGACAGGGCAGGTGGCCCTGTCTTATAGGGCTGTGCAATTTTTCAAAAATTACACATAAGTCTCCAAAATTTCAAATCTCTTTCAAATCAGTCCCCCAAAAATTGTAATTTAGTCATTCTGCACAAAACTTTTGCAAATTAATCCCCCCAATATTTTATTCGAAAAATTGGTAAAATGTCCAAATTACCCTCCCAAAATCTGGATTTTTACAGAGCAGATATTGTAAGGCCATAGGATGGATATAATTTTGTGATTCTTTGTAAATTATTTATTTTTATCTTGAATTATAATATCCGTTCCTTGTTCATATTCGCCGGTATCTCCAACAATTAAACCTCCTATGTCATTTGATGTATGTAGTTCATATTGATTATTATCAGTAGATCGTCTTTCTATCAGTCTTAGTTTCATAGATGAGATGTTATTTGTATTATACCTATCTTTAACGATATGAAAAGGTTTTACTAATTTACTATTTTCATCAAGTATTTTAATTAAATTTTCAGTAATTAATTTTGTCATTTCTTTGGATGTATTGTCGAATAGAAATGTTGATATTCGATTTTTAATTTCGTTTTCTGTATCAAATATATATAACTGAGCAAATTTTGAAGGATTGTTATTAGTTGGCAATAGTGATCTCATAAGATGGTGTATATGGCCGTTATTTTAAAAATATATGGACCATCTGAGTTTCTTGTGTGTTGCTCTATATTTACTCCAAAAGACGTGAATGCAAATATATAATTAAAGATTTTAATATTTTTACAGAATTATGTACTTAAAGGTCCTCCATAATAATCAAGTAATTGATCTAAGAATGAAGGAGAATTCTTTATTGGAGGGAGTTTGATTTTCCCGTCTTTACAACATAGGTTATATTTTAGTGGATGCGTTTTTTTGATGAACTCATCAAACTAAAAGGTTGCGCCATAATATCTACAAACGCAGGAGCAATTTTCAAGATTATAATATTTATTTGTATCAATAAATTTATACAAAGTTAATTTTATAATAGTGAAAGATTCTTTTTTTCTTCGATTTTTATCTGGAGTAAGAAAAATTACTTTGTCTACTAGAATTAGTTGATGATGATACCAAGTAAGAAAAGTATTTTTCAAAATTTTCTAAGCTTTGTACTGAAGTAAGCTTTGATTGATACAAATTTTTTTTGAAATAATGCTAGGATTGTTATACTAATGATTTGAATCATCATTGCAGCTAGTTGAAAAATCTTTATTCAGAAGATAGTGACGACATCATTTACGCTGATATCCTGATAAGAAAAAATTTTCTAGCATTGTTCTATAATTTATTGAGCTGGCAGAAATAAAAGAAAATATTACTTTGCTAATAACTTTTATTCAAATATTATAGGGTAGTTATAAAATATTATTTATCATTTTTTTTTGCATTTTTGTTTTTTTTGTTACTTGTTAAATTCATTTATTTAGATTAGGTAAGGTTGATTTTGGATAATTATTTTTGATAATACTTTGATATTACTATGTTAGGGCTATTTGAAATATTTTTGTTCATAAGTTTTTGATATTATATTTTAATATTGTCTTTATTACTTTCGATATTATTGTTGTGGTATTATTTATATATCAATATTTTTAGACATGTTTTATAAGCTGTTTTTTTTAAAACATGAGATTTTTTTGAAAGATATACTACAAGTATGTACTTTCATTTTTATTATTTATTATTTCTTCATATAATATAAATTTAAGATCTTTGTGTTTTTAAAGGATTTTTAAATTTTTTTAATTTTCACTTGTATACTTTATGGACATTTAGATTTTAGATAAGATTTATGCCTTATTTTTTGTTTCAATTTTTTATATCATTAATATTTTTAACTATAATATTTTTTTTGGTAGTCTTTGTTCTTGATTTCCTAGTTTTTTTTCTTCTTTTCTTTTTTAATTAGTACATACTAATGTTTTCTTTTGGTTTAGTCATAAGTTTTTTATTTATTTTAATTTGATTAATTTTTTTCAACTTTAATAAGATTCTTCCTTATAGTTTTTTTGCTCTTGAACAAAAGTATGGTTTTATTTTTTTTAAGAAAAGGATATGAGTTTATTTATTCTTTGTCAAAATAAAATTTTATAACAAAATTTATTCTATAATGTATGTGATTAGGAATTTTTGCATTTTAATTTTTTTTATAATTAGCCTAATAAATGACTTAGTTTATTAATTTATGTTAGTTATGCAAAATACTTTAATAGTAGTAATATTATTTTTTTTTATACTATTAATATTGTTTTGTGCTCTCTCTCTCTCTCTCTCTTGTTTTTTTTTTTCCTTTTTATTTTTTAATAAATGAAATTAAGTGTTATATACACTTTATACCCTTTAATGACTGTGGATAAAGGTCAAGTATAAAATTGATTTCAATTGTTAAGTTTATAAATTTGTATAATATATTTAATATCCTATAGCAATGTTAAGATTATGTTTATAGCTTTCCTATATTTTTTAATATTATATGGCATTTTTTAATAAAAATTATGCGTTTTACATATATGCTATAGGATTTATCGTAATCATGCTTTCATTTTATTATATAAAATTGTTACAATTGGGAAAAAACAGATGAGAATAAAAATATTATCTATATAAATAAGGTATTACATTACATGTAGAACAAATTCGAATACATAATATGACCAATATTAATCTAATAATTTTACAATAATATGATGATTTTACAACGACGATAATTACAATATACTATGCTTCTTCTTTTCTTTTCCTTCATACTAAAGCCTTCGTCTTCTTTTTTGTCAATCGAGGTAGTAAAGTTGTTCACCAATCGTTATATGTATATATATATATATATATATTTAGATTTTTGCATATATTATAATTATGTAATAAAATCTAGATAAATATAACTTATTTAATACATGAATCTATAAGATATTTAATAGTATTATCAATATATAGCAAGTTTATAAGATAATGTAGTTCCAAGTGTTTATCCAACTACCTAAAAATTCATTTTCTCGTTATGTAAGAATGTATAATTTCTGGCAATTAGATAAACACGGAAAATATTATCAGTATAATAGAAAGCTTACTATATATATTATACCAGTTAAGTAACAACAAATGGATCATAATAGTATTAACATATGACTGCTCAAAAACTACCAGGTGAATAATAGTTAGAACAAAGGAAAATCACACCACCAAAGGGAAATGAGAGAAACTAAGAATTTAAAATAGATCCAAAGAGAAAACAGAGCCTATGATGGTGTTTGTCAGAAGACAATAATCAATTGAAAATAGAGGATGAGAGAAAATATCTGACTAAAGAGAAAGAAAAGAGCATCAGGTCTAGAGAGAAGAGAAAAGGAGATCTTTGGACAGAAAGGCAAGAGTGAAGAGCATCAAGGGCAGCAACGAAGGGATAAAACCTAAGAAAATAACCAAAAAATTCCCACTAAAATTACTTAAGCCAGGCATCTATCTGGGGTTTCCTTGGGTAAAATCACAAATATTAACAATGAAAAGAATTTAAAACCACACCCACTGAATAGCTACAGTAAGAATTTAAAGGGTATAAACATGATTGCAGAGCCCTATAAAAACTATTGAATCCCAAGAAGAGAAAAAAAAATAAGAAAAGGTAGGAATTTTTCAAATAACAATAGTAATGTCATCAGCGTATTTTAAAGAATTTGAAAACTGAAATCAAAATAAAGTTAATAAAGGAGCTCTAACTCGACAACCAACTCTTACAATACCTTGGACACAAATACCATGAAACTACTCTTTAACAGCAAACCAAGATTACTATATAATAACATATACTATTAGACACAACAATCTTTGGGTAGTTAACATATTACTCTATATGATATAGAAAAAAAATACTCATCATCACTAAATCTATAGAATTATAAAGTAGATTTAAAAGAGACCAGAATAGAACAAAGTAAAAAAGCAGAAGGGGGAAGGCAGAAAAAAGGAACGTTGAATGACGTGAATTAAAAAAAAGAAGTCACAGAATGAGGTAAGGGGGGATGAAAAAAAAAAAAGCCAGAGAAAACAACTTAATTATAAAGCAAAAAAAAGAAAGATATCAAACAGAGAGAGGCAACAAAATAGACACAACCACTCTTCGCCATATCCAATCCAAAAAGAAAGACTTAAATGCTTATGTATACTAAATGCAACATGAACATTGTATATTAATGAAGGATATAACAAAATACAACTAGATTCGAATATAGTAGAATTTAATAAAATATTCCAGCAGTTTATGATATTCAATAAAATAGTAACAAAATAAATGTATCAATATTATTTCACTAATGCAGAAAGTAGAGATTAATTAACATAAGAACAAAACACAGATATAAGTTAAAGAAAGAAGACATAAATGAAGAAAGAGATCAAAATATAATAAATATATGTAATACCTGAAATGCTTCATAGAAAAATAGCTCTTGCAACCAACTCTCATCAAAGTGCAAATTGTAATTAGTGCAGAGAAAGCAGGTTTAAAAATAGTGGATATAGTAAAAGAAGGTAACAATAAACTTAGTAAACTGTAGGCATGGAAGATAATAAAGAGAGGTTAAATGTGGCAAACACAGTTAGAAAATAAGTGTATATATATGCATAATCAAATAAGTTCAAAAAATATATAAGAGGTATTGAAGTAAAATTAAATAGGTGGCAATACTCCAATGAAATACATAATAAAGTAAATTTTGTTTTTTTTCCCCTAAAAAAAGGTCAAAAACTTGTCCAACACAAAAGCCTAAACTTAATAAACAATAAATTCCAGTATTACTTTTCTAACACATAAAAAAAGCCTCCAGAAATATATTTAGAGTAAAAAAAACAGAAATATCTTTGTTGTTCTAATCTCGTTTTAATTAAAGAATATATATGGTACTAAGGCCATAAACAGGAAAGGACAAAGTATTAATAAGGAAAACAAAAGTCATAATTAGCATTAAAATTCTTAAACACATAATAAATACCACAGCCAAAAAAGAAAGGAAAAAAAATAGGGAGATTCGAGAATACTCTAGAGAATAGCCTAGGAATATAAAACGGTAGAGATGAAATCTCCAGACATAGGTATATACATATACATACATATATATATATACACACATATATACGTATATGCTTTTAAGAATTATAACAAAAAGCCCAATAGAAATAAACAGAAAATAAAACCCAGCTTAAAAATCACAAGACCCAAAATCGACAGACTCATTGACCCATTAATTGGAAGTATATATCAATAGCTGAAAAGCCAACAAATCCAAAGCATGCACATATCGAAGTACAACATAAAGATATAATCAACAATCTCCCCTACAACATATGAAAATGGAAATGAAAAAAAAATACCAGCAACTATTTGTGATAGATAAAAAAAGATAAACCTAGGAGAGCACTATACCAACCATAAGATCCAGAGGAGCAAGAACGCAACAAAACAATAATTCATAATAAAGACAATATCACACAAAAGAAATAATGATAGAAAATAAAATTACGGGATGAAAAAAATACTAGACAAAAAGAGGATAACAATATATCTATAATAAGATCATGAGGAGCATAATACGCAACAAAATCCAAAGGAGCAAGAATGCAACAGAACAATGATGCGTAACAGAGATAACATTACAGAGAAAAATAATTATAGAAAATATAATTATAAGATGAAAAGATACTAGACAAAAAGAAGTAAACACCACATCCACAATAAGATCTAAAGCAGTGAAATGGGCAACAAAATTTTGATTCAAATAACCATATCTATATCAACAAACCAAAGATTCAAAAACAAAAACTGAAAAAAAAAAGAACCAAAAGTCAAGGAACGGAAGATGAATGAAAGGAAAAAAGGGGGAAAAAACAAAAGAAAACACCTTAAATCGAAGAAGACCAAGAAGAATCACCAGAGGAAAGGCAACAAAATTCATAGTTTATAACAAATCCAATGGAAAAACAAAGAGAAGGACGATCAAAGAAGATAATAACTAAACCAAGACAAAGAGTAAACGAAAGATTTCATGAAAGAGGTAGAAAAGAGCATCTGGTTCAGAGAGAAGAGAGAAGGAGACCGTTCGAGAAGAAAGAGCATCAAGCAGAGCAACTGAAGGATCAAAACTATATCAAATACCGAAACAACCCCCACTGAAATTATTTCAGTCAAACATCCATCTGAAGGCCTTTCGGTAAAATCACTAATACTAAAACTAAAAAGACTCAAAAGCCACACCCACAACGAGACTATAGACAAAAATTCAAGAGCATAAGCGTAATTATAGAACCTCATAAAAACCAAACACCAATAATAAAAAGACTAAAAAACCATATCCATAGGGAAACTACAATGAAAATTGAAAGGGCATAAATGTCATTGCAAACCCTTAAAAAGAGCAATTTAAACAAAAAATCCCCCCAAAAGGCATCACAGTTCATCTATAATGATTTATTCCTCAACTTTAGATATATATAATAATGTGTTAGTCCTATTTAGGATACTTTCGACTTCTTTTCTTAAGTTAAAAAGTTCGTGAGTCCTTATTTCTTTAAAAGATGTTTTCAATAAAAGAAATTCTTTTGTGAATTCATTCAAATATTTTTAAAAATAACTTAAATGTCTTTTTAAGTCCTAAACGATAATGCCAAATAAGTTCTTAAATTGTGTACAATAATTAGAAACTTATATACATACTAATTGTACTTGGATTTACTAGTGGAGTGAGCAATTATAGGATTTGGAGATGAGTAAGCAATTATTTATAAATAAGCAAGTTGAGGAAACTTCTACACTATTATCTTGAATTTTGTCTCAAAACTTTCGAGGGCATTCTCTAGTAATAGGTTTTTGTGACATGCCTAATGCAGGTGAGTGCCTCTAAATGGCACGTCATGAAAGAATATTTGTACACAATTTCAATAGATTGTTTTGGCATAACACGATACATTTGACAAGTTCGCATTGTACTACTCAGAACTTATTTTTTGTTCTCAGTTGTGATCCATAGTTTGTCAAAAAAAAAGAAGAAAATATTGTTCAAACTGATACAAAGGACCAAAATTTAATTTTAAAAAAATATATAAAGTTATGGGTGGTAAAATATAACTTTTGAAAAGTTTTAGCAATAAACAGAGACTGAGAAAAAAAATATATACACATTTTGAATGTTATGGACCAAAATATGCTTTATGCTATTTTTTAGGGATTCTAATATTTTTACCTATAAAACTCAAAAAATTACAAAAATATAAGTTTTTTTTGAACTTTTGTACGGGTTTTATTAGAAAAATATTACTTTTTAATTTTTTTAGAAAAATATCATTTTCAAAACGGTTACTAGTTACCAGTTCGTGAAAACTGGTTATCGATTACTGGTTACTAGTTATATATTCGTTATAAATACCTTTTTTACTAATTAAAAAATAATACTTTTCTAAATATTTTTTTAAAATAATATTTTTCTAATAAAAATTGTGTCACACCTTAAAAAAATTGCTAACTACCATATTTTTCAATTTTTTTTAAAAATACCGTATAATATGTCTAATTTTCCTTATTTTTTATAATCAAAAGTAAGTTTAAAGAAAACGAAATGGGTATCATTAGTAGTGTTTTGGAACAAAATGACTTTGATAGTACTGTCTTTTTCAAAATGTTCTTTTGTTCCTCAGTAGCAACTTTATTGCTTAAGCTCATAAAATTAAAAAAAAAAAAAACCTATCTAACCACTTAAAAGAGGTGATAAAGGAGCTGAGGAGACAGAATGTGGAATAATTAAAAAAAAAACCCCAGAAGTCAATACAAAAATCGACTATAATTCATATATATATATATTATATATATATATATTAGATATTTAAGCTTACATAAACCTCATTTTCACTTTTAATTCTTTTTTTCTTTTTTTGCTCTATGTTTAGCTAAAAATTATGAAAGTTCATTTTTTTTTGAAGAAAGAAAACATTTGAAACGATCATTGAATTAGTAATTATGTTGAAACGGTCACAGAACTAGTGATCACGTTTGAAACAATCACTAAATTGAATAATGACCATTTCAAATATGTCAATTTTTCAAATTTAGAAAATGAAATGTTGAAAAAAGAGACTCAGAAGATAATTTTGGAAGTTACTTCATTTCTCTTTTCCAAATTTAGTATAAAAGTCAAAATTTAGCACTAAAAGAGTTATTTTGTAAAGAGAAAAAAGGTTATTTTATCCGAAAAGAAAACCGACATTTTCCTAAATCAAAAAAAAAAAAAAAAGAAGAAAAAAAAAAGCGAAATAAAAAACTGGGCAAAAGATGTGGAGCCACGCTGATTGTGCCACGTGGAACTCATCTGGGAAAATTTGTTTGTTCGTTGTAAAATGACCGGTTTGTCCATAGATACCCTGCCCATTGTCCATTATTACCATTAGGCACCGAAATTTGCAAACGATAACCGAACTCACAAACGATGGAGAACACTGGCGGCGAAGGGGAGACCGAGTTACGACTCGGTCACTACTGGGCCGAGTTGACTCACGAGTGCTTGATCAATATCCTCGCTCGGCTCACCCTGGAGCAGCGATGGCTCGGGCCCATGTTGGCCTGCAAGTCATGGATGCACGCCTGCAAGGACTCGTCTCTCCACTCGGCCTTCGATCTCGAGACTCGGTTCAACTCGGTCCCCGAGTCGAATCGCTGGTGGTGCGCCGAGTTCGAGAGGAAGGTCGATTCCATGCTCCGATCTGTCGTCGACTGGAGCGATGGGTCGCTCACTCAGATTCGCATCAGGCACTGCTCTGATCAATCGCTCTCTTTCGCCGCCGAAAGGTATATACAATTTGAAGACCAACCCTAATATGTCATATATATATATATATATGTATAGATATTGTTTTATGTATTTTGGGGTTTTTTTTGATTATGGTTTTGATCTGTTTTATTTCAATTTTGATAATGAAATTTTGGGTCTTTGAGGGTGAAGCTGGGTAATGCCGCAACTGGATAATTTATTTATTTATTTTTATGTGAAATTTTGCAAATCGTCAGTGCTTGACTGATGAGCTTTTTGGGCATGTTTACAAATCCGTAACGTGCCGCAAAAGGGAATTGGAGAAATGGAATTGTGAAACAATTTTCTCATCAATTCAAATGTTTTACTTACACATTCATGAACCAATTTGGGTGAGATATGTACATAATTTGTGAAAGCAAAGAGGAACCTAATTATTGATTCTAAAAGGTCCCAAAATCTTTCCCCGTTACGGGTTAGTAAAAGTTTGCCTTACTTTGTTGAAAAAATCGAACCTTTTAGGTTTCAACCTCGATGTGGCTGCTCTTATGGTTCATTGACTTGTATTGTTAACTGTGGTTTAAGGTCTGAGCTTTGGTTATAAACGTCGAAGTAGAATAGGTTTTGCATAATTTTCAAGCATCAAGGAGCTAATAATTACATGTAGAATTGCTTTGTATATGAAGTTTTTTCTTATGGATGGTATTGTTGTTTTTCGGAAGCTAAATTGTCCGATGGAACTTGTACTTTATTAATAGGTGTCCAAATCTTGAGGTTCTTTCGGTAAAGAGCTGTCCACATGTTACTGATACATCCATGGCTATGATAGCTTTCCGGTGTCCCTTGCTTAGGGAGGTTGACATTAGCTATTGCTATGAAATATCTCATGAATCTTTGGCCTTGATTGGAAGGAATTGTCCGAACCTTAAAATCTTGAAACGAAACTTGTTGAATTGGTTAGATCCTTCCCAACATGTTGGGGTTGTCCCAGATGAGTACCTTAATGCTTGCCCCCAAGATGGGGATTCAGAGGCTGCTGCAATTGGGAAATCCATGCCTCATTTGGAGCACCTTGAACTTCGATTCTCTAAGTTATCGGCTAAAGGGCTTGTTTCGATAACCGAAGGGTGTTTAAATCTTGAGTACTTGGATTTATTTGGGTGTGCAAACATGACAAGTAGGGATATTGCAAATGGAACAACCAATTTGAAGAACCTGAAGGAGGTGAAAAGGCCAAACTTTTACATCCCTAGGTCTGTTTTCCACACTGAGAGATATGGTCACTGGAGATTGTACGATGAGCGATTCCAAACTGATGTGTTTCGAATCTAGTTTAAGTTATAAACTTGGGGACAGAATAGTTGTAAACATGTTATGATTTAATAAGTTACAGTGAGTACATATTTGTGCATGCATATTTATGAGGATGTTGTATCTATGCTACTACTTCAATGTTATAATAAATATATCTTGTGCTTCTTCTTTTGTCCTCGCCTGTAGTTTTCAATCACTCAAAAAGTTATCAATTGCATTGGTCTTTTCTAATAATCTATAGGTCCTACTAACTTGAAATTTGAATCTGATTTTTCAAAATGTAATGATCATGATCGCATGTGGTGATATATTGCTCGGCAACTTGGGCATTGGGCAAGTGACACAACTGTGATGTCGACCATGTAAAGATAGTGTTTCTATTTCGATCTTTGGTGACGTAATACTAGGTCCTAGATTGTGAGGGGAATAATTTGTGTTTGACATTCCAAGTTTCCTGTTCAAGGCTTTAGAACAATGCTGGTAGGCTGGTAGGGGTCTTTAGAGATGGAAAGGGTGACACCGTCACCATTAATGAGAATATGAAACTTAAGTATAAAATATGAAGAACTAACGTGAAAATTGTAGTAGAACGGAATTCACTTGGATTTCCATCATCGTTTGCCCTTGCTCTTCAATTTTTAAAAAAGCCAGAGGTTTACTCTATAATTGTTTATTGGTCAAAAAACAGATTTGATCGTAAAGTAGCATGATCTATATTTGTTATAGCATTGTGAATAGTAAAATGGTTGATACTTGAGCGCAAACTTCATGAAGATTGAAGAGATTGTTCTGGATTTCCCAGAGCTCAAAACTTGGCATCCCATTGTTGACTCGAGAGCTTTTGAATTCTCTGTAGAATACTATGGTATAACTATCTCATACCAGAACATGCAAACATACAAATTATATGAAAGTTAAGAAAGCCAAAAATAAGTAGAATACCAAAACTGCCATTAGATGAGAAGATGATTGATCATTTACGTTTAGGAATTCTAAAAATGGAGCCCAGCCTGGTCCATAGCCCAGCCGGGCTTTTAGGCAAGCCTACCCTGAAACGGGCCAATGCGCCGGTTCGTTCTTGGCACACTGTAAAAAAATTTAAAAAGTCTAAAAAAATAAGATTATTATATGTATAATTAGTTAAAATATTAGAAATTTTAAAATAAAATTTATGAAAAAATAAATAATATGTTATGTTTTTTTCTAATTAATAAAAATTTAAAAATAATTAAATAAGTTAATAGTATATAAGTTGAATAATTGATAAAAAAACAAGTTTAAAACAAAAACCTTAAGAAAATAATTTAGAATTAAAATGAAATTTGAAGTGTGAAAAAAGAGCGAGAGAATGTGTATTTATAAATGTTGGAAAAAGTTTTATATTTAAATTTTTTTAAAATTTTTTTTAAAAATAAAAAAATATTTTTGGCGAGCTGGCCTAGGCTAGATTGGTGGGCCAGGTTAGCCCAACGGACTTAGATATGTAGGCCTAACCCGTCCCTGTCCCTATGGCCAGGCTGAACTCGGACCATTCTAATGCGGGCCACAATGACGGGTTGTCTTTGGCTCGACCCGTTTTACCACCTCTAATGTTTATATAACTTGAAGATATAAAAAGAGCTTTCATTGTGAAGGCTTTGAGTAGAATCAAAAGTTACATTTTGTTACATAGTTACCAGAACTTAAGCTTTTATAAAGCATATTTGACATACTACGTTCAACACAACACAATAAAGGCCTACCACGACACGAGATGTGTCTGTGTTTATGGGTCGTACTGGATCTAAAATTTTGAAATTTGGGCCAGCACGAGCACAACATGATATTTTGTTGGGCCATGCCAAACACGACACGAGACACGAATAGACTTACCTTTCATAGAATGACTCGACATCGAACGACCCATTTGACATACCCAAACAGAGATTAAAAATTCAAATGTGACATGCCTCGGAGCCACAGAGAAGAACTAATCTTCAACAACAACTAGCTCGACACACTACCGCTGGTCCTAGGGCGCTTAAGGTCATTAGGACTACACAAGTAAATATTTTGCTTTAAGAAACACTTGAAGCCCCGTCTATTAACCCGTAATGGGAAAATAAATAATAGAAGTTTTTTTCCATGTGTTTTACTCATACAATTAGGGAACGTTTTTGGTGAGCCAAATATAATCCGCTAAGAAAGTGGAAAACAATTCTAATTCCTCATCCATTATTCATGATCATGAACGTTATGCACTTTTAAAACAATATTCTTTTCTTAAATGTGTAATGGAAGGGGACAAATTTATTTATTTATTATTATTATTTTTGGTCTACCTTCCAAAGTTTAGAAACTAATACTAAAACTAATTCTATGAAATTTCTATTATTGCCGATTTTCAAAGTATGATGACCAAAAAGAAAAATTTTAAAGGACTAAAATGAAACTTTTTCAACAATTGAAAGAACACGAAATGACAAATTTTATAGCAAAAACGAAAATCAACCCACCAAAATTTTGTATCTGAAGAAGTTTATGTTACGGTGGAAGGATGTTTATTTAACGCTTTAATGGTAGCACAATTCTTACGGTAGTTATAATGAGTATCATAAGGAAGAAGTATACTCCTAGATTAGACCCCTGTCTTGTTTCGAGCAAATCGAGTTAAGTATTGTTATAAAAGTGAACTGCAAAAGAATACTCTTAAGTTTAAGTATTTTATAATTTAAATTCTAAAATTTAGACTGACAAAATAATATCACAAGATTAAGAATTTCTAAAAATTAATATATTGTACTGAGCAAAAAAATAATAATATCATCTATTAAAACTGGATTAATATTTATTATTCTCCTTATTTATAATGATATTATTATCTTTGATCAATTAAAGTTATTCAAAAAATCAACTCAGGATATTTATTTTCAGATTTTTTTAATCTCAGAATATTATTTTACAGAATCTAAATTTCAAACTTTAAATTGTAGAACACCTAAATCTTATGATATTTTTTTTGGTAGTTTACGTTGCTATAATTTGTTTGAAATGTAAAGAGCCGAAGTGTTTTGGAGATTTCTTTAAGTTGGGTTATGGTCTCTTTTCCTACCTTGAATATGGTCATCTTCTACTTGGCGGTTTGGCCATTTTAATGATTATAATTAAACTTAATCATTGGATTTAATGGTAGTTAATTTATTATTTTTGCCTTCCTAATGGACGGTTTGAAACTTAAGTATTGTCATCTATAAAAACCACTGGCGCGTGATATGTTGTCTGACTTTCTTCCTTCTTGCTTTGAGGACTTGTCCTTTATACCCAAATTTGTAATCCTTTGTTCACGGATGTGTTTTATTTAATGGAAAATGCTAAGTAGCTTGGTACTAAATTATAGTTGAATTTGTCAAATATATGTAACAACACTCAAAATAGATTTGACATTACACTTTTCAATTGCTAAACATCAATATTCTACAGATGAATTATTATAGAAGTTACTGATACTTATAATAACAATTGCCACATCAATTAGCATTAATAATCCCTTTCAAAAACATTCAGAATTAGTAAATTGGAATTCAAATTTCAAACATTATCTAACGACTTATTGCCTTATAACATCATGATAACATCCTACCAATTAGAAAATACAATTCACTTGCTATATAAGTTGGTGTTATAAGTTAGTCTTATCAATATTGTAAGTCGAGAGTGTTGTTTGAAAATCGCTATTGTTCCTGGACTTTATTGCGGGTCCTGGTTCCAAAATGGACTTGTTTTTATTTCCTAGTTTTAGAGTTTGAAGGTTGATGAAATTATATATTAATGGTCAAACGTGTACTTAGTCTTTTTAAGTTCTCAAAATCCACAATATTTTCTTGGTTTTTAATGTCATGTTAATTATTTCGTCACTATGGTGTTCCAATCAGATTCTTATCATAAATACAATTCATACTTAGCTCGTTGATAATTGATACTTTAGGCAATAATGCCATATCCCTTCTCTATCAATCATGTCCGAGATGAAACGTTACTTCCTTTTCCCTCTAGTTGTCCTCTTATTAGTATTATCTCAATCTCTTACAAGCTTAGCTCACCAAGGTGTCTTGGATCCATATCTGCCTCATCATCATGGAACACAAATGTCACCAAAACCCAAAGATATTCTTATTTCATTGGAGTTAGCTCGAAAGCCCCGGATTTACGTCAGAATAAGAGCTGCAGGTGGAGGTGGAGGTGGTGGTGGCGGCGGCGGCGGCGGCGATGGTGCCAGATACCGACCTCAAGGCGGATCATCGTTGTTGTCGAGGGCTATAGTGAAACGACCACCTTTTCATGTCTTCCTTTGTTTGACCCTTTTACTTGGTGTAGCTTTGTTATAGTTTGTTTTCGTGCTATATCTTATATATGTATAGTTCATAGCATAACAAGTCAGGAAAAAAAGGGTATGTGGATCTTGATTCATACTCAAGATATTACTGTTAGGGAATAACCTCCCCAATAAACACACGATAGTGAAAGTGATAAAATAAATGTGAAAAATAATGCCGAAATAAATAAATAGGACACAAAAATTAGCGTGGTTCACCAAATTGGCTACGTCCACGGAACTGCTGCAGATCTTCACTATAGGGAGAAAAGAAATTTTACAAGTGTTTACACTCAACACTCACAACTCATACCCCAGACCCCGAATACACCCAAAAGAAAAAACTGTATTTTTTTCTCTTAACTCTCAAGAATAAAAACTCTCAATTTTTACTCTCACTTTACACTTGGTGTATTTCACTCTTTTCTGGGATGAGAAATAATGAGAGATGAGGACCCTATTTATAGTTAGGTTTCACCAACCTTTACACATTTTTCTCTCAAAATTCCCTAATATACCACACGGTTTGTACACGTTTTATTATCATATATTAGTTGGCCTTTTGCTTTTCTTTTTCACCGTGTATTAAACACGGTTATCACACAGTTTTGCTTGACAATCTTCCACTTGAAGACTAATTTCAATTATGTCTTCACACTCGATCAGTGCAGCAACTCGTCTTTTCTTCTTTACGCTTGCAAGCCAATTGAAGCTGAACACAGCTTCAGTTTGTCAATGGTCNCTTTCTACCGTCTATATCACCAGCCATATCAGCATCTACATAGCCTTGTAAACCCATATCTGACTTTTTGAAGCACAGTGACATTTTACTAGTACTACTCAAGTATCTGAGAATCCACTTCACTGCTTCCCAGTGCTGTTTTCCTGGATTACTCATGTATCAGCTCACAACTCCCACTGCATGTGCTACATCCGGTCTGGTGCACACCATAGCATACATAAGACTGCCAATAGCAGAAGAATAAGGTACCTTGTCCATATAAGAATTGTCAAACCTCTTCACATAGCAGCAGTGATCTGCCTGGCACCGCAAGTAACCATTGTTACTCATAAACGCATCAAACTTCTTCTACCACTGTCTTGGAGCCTGTTTCAGGCCATACAGGCTTTTCTGAAGTTTGCACACCATTCTATCCTTCCCTCGTACTTCAAAACCTTGTGGCTGTTTCATGTAAATTTCTTCCTCCAGGTCACCATGAAGAAATGCCGTCTTGACATCTAATTGCTCTAGATGCAAGTCTTCTTTAGCCACCAACCCAAGTACTGTTCTGATAGTGGTCAATTTGACCACTGGAGAGAAAATCTCGGTGTAGTCGATGCCTTCCTTCTGTTGAAAGCCTTTGACAACAAGTCTTGCTTTGTACCACTTGCTACCATCATGTTCTTCTTTTATTCGGTACACCCACTTGTTGTGTAATGCCTTCTTTTCTTCTGGTAGTTCCGCCAGTTCCCATGTCTGATTGGACACCAGTGACTCTATCTCATCTTTCATGGCTAACTCCCACTTGATTGATTCATCATTCAGCACCGCTTCTTCATAACTCTCTGGCTCGCCTTTATCAGTCAGTAGAATGTAATGCAGTGCCGGAGAATATCTCTGAGGAGGTCGAATTATTCTGGAAGATCTTCTGAGTTCACCCACTGGGGTCTGTGGGTTTACCGCTGGTGCTACAGCTTCTTGATCTTTCTGGCCGTCTACTGGGATGTCATTCAATGGTATTACCCCAGCCTTTTTTACTTCAGGACATACACTATCAGCTCTGGTGCACAATCTGTCCTTGTACATCACCTCCTCGTTGAATATGACATCTCTGCTTCTGATGATCTTCCGATTTTGGTCATCCCAGAAATGATAACCAAACTCAGCATCACCATAACCAATAAAGAAACTTTTTTTAGACTTGGGATCAAGTTTACTTCTATAGGTAGGGTCTATATGAACTTAAGATAGACAACCAAACACTTTCAAGAAAGAAGGGTTTACCTCTTTACCACTCCAGACCTCTTCTGGTATTCTGAAGTCCAATGGTACTGATGATCCTCTGTTGATAAGATATGCAGCGGTGTTAACTGCATCGGCCCAAAATGTCTTTGGCAACCCTGCATGCAACCTCATGCTCCTTGCACGTTCATTCAGGGTTCTATTCATTCTTTCAGCAATACCATTCTGTTGAGGTTTTTCTGGAATAGTTTTCTCGAACTTGATTCTATTATTGGCACAATACCTCTTGAAGTCATCATCATCATATTCTCCCCCATTATCAGACCGCAAGCATTTTACTTTCAGATTAGTTTCATTCTCAACCATGGCTTTCCACTTTTTAAAGGTATCGTAAACATCAGATTTATTTTTCAGATTATAAACCCATACCTTTCTGCTCGAATCGTCAATGAATGTCACATAATATCTTGAGCCTCCAAGGGATGTCACAGGAGATGGCCCCCACACGTCTGTATGAACCAGCTCCAACTTTGCTGCTTTCGGTTCTCTTCCGTTTTTCGAAAAGCTCACCCTCTTTTGCTTGTCAAAGATACAACTTTTGCATAGGCTATGCTCAACTGACTTCAGCTCTGGTAGCTTTCCTTTTGACAGCATTATCTTCATTCCCTTGTCGCTCATATGTCCAAGTCTACAATGCCATAGACTTGAATTAACTTCAGCATTGACGGTCGCCAAAGTATCTCTACAACTGGAAGTTATATAAAGAGTTCCAGTTTTGTTTCCTCGAGCAACAACCATGGCTCTTTTGCTAACCTTCCACGAGCCACCAGTAAAGGTCACATTGTGTCCTTCCTCGTCAAGTTGTCCCACCGATATAAGGTTCCGCATCAGTCTAGGTACATGCCTTACCTTCTGGATTTTCCACACCGATCCGTTTGACATCTTCAGACGGATATCACTCATACCAACAATATCTAAAGGTTCTCTATCGGCTAGATAAACCTTTCCGTAATTACCAATGACATAATTCTCTAATACATCACGGTGTGCAGTGATATGAAACGAAGCTCCAGAGTTTAAGACCCAAGAGTCAATTGGATTATCTACAGATAATAGTAAAGCGTCTTGTACCTCATCAGTTACGGCATTC
>JXTB01000404.1:358130-394303 GCA_002914805.1 Parasponia andersonii
GAGAGATTCTAGACTTGTATTCTAAAATTAGTCACGTTCTAGTGACCATCCTGGAGTATATGCTATTGATACCAAAAACTGATACAACAATGAGATCTTAAAGTAATAGTGAAATATCAAGTAAAATAAAAGTATAAAAATTTTAAAATAATTCAGTGTTCCGAACAAAAAATTTACGTCCACTAGTCTCTTATTAGCTTTAGAGTTTTGATTTTATTAGCTTGGGAGTTTTGATTATAGGAGCATCATTCCTTTTTTTGATCCAATTTTTTTTTATATTTTATTTATAGGCAAAGAGGATCTTTATATTTAAATTAAATAAATTACATAAAATATGAAAATATCTGATTTTGTAGAGATCTTATCCTAAATCCCCAAAACTGCTTGCAGATGTCTCAGAATTTGAGCAGTTTAAATGAGAGAATCTTAGACCAATTATATATACTCATTTTTTGAGCACAAACAATTTTCTCGATCTTGATCAACTCTGAATGAGCTAGTATTTTTTTTGAATAACTTAAATATTTCGACTTAGACAAGCTCTGAACGAACTCGTTATCACTTGAGCTACCATAAAATTTGTGCACAACACTGTATGTCATATTTAAAGGGCTGATGTACCTAGGTTACTACTCGCAATTAATGTTACAGATGAATGATTTATTATGTTGTGCTACCCCTTTAGTATCAATACTATTTTTTTTCAACCAGTCAAAAATTTTCATAATGCTGTGTGACTTCTTGTGTAATAATACATGGTTCTCAAAAAACCAAAAAACAAAACCATTGACGCACGAAGTTAATTTTTTTTTTTTCTTGAGCAAACATATGAATCGGTCATCATGTGTGGTAATAGTATTACACAGTCCATTACTCGGCAACTTCCACTGAAATATAGCATGCATGAGATGTTTCAAAACTAGCTAATATGGGATAGTTGAGGACTTTTTTTTTTTCTTTTTTTTTTTTAATTATAAATAATTAAAATTGAGGACTGGTTATTCAACAGTATAATAAGATTTGAATTAGTCCCTATAATCGTTTGAATTGACCCGAGTCTTGCTATCCTTATCAATGTAAAGGTAGCTCAAGTTGGTGTTATTTGAATCCAAATTTTCTGTCAAATTTCATTGTATCAATTCATGTACAATCATCGAATTGATGCCACATCATCTAAAATATGTAATTGCAAAACTAGTGTTGTAAATTTATCGTTTTCATTTCATTTTAACTTTTGTATAAAGTTACAACAAATCATTGATTGTAATGAATATGAACACCAAAATTGAAACAAAAGATTTGGATTGGCGTAATTCCTCTTTGGTGTGGTACTAACAGTCCTCTATTTTTCTAGCTCTTTTCAACCAGAGTCAACCTCATTCTAGAGCTTTTGGTGCACAAGCTACAGAGCTTGAAATCCCATATAGTTTCATTCAAGAGCTCGAGATCTATATAATAGTACATAAATTTCTATGTGCAATGTTATGATAAAACAATCTCGTAACTTAAAAATAGATTACGACCATAGAAACAATATATATATATATATATATATATATATNAAAAAAAAAAAAAAAACTTTCATTATGGAAGTTTTTGAGATGGAATCCCTAGAGTTATATTATTACAAAGTGACCAAAACTAAGAAGCAATTAAGTACTCAAAGGAACATAACACAGATGAAGAATCCAACTGAGAGGTGCCTGAGAGCTGCGAAGAAGAACAGGTTAGGCTTCAGCAACAACGAGCTTGAAGAGCCTCGGCTAGTACGAGGGCGCTTAAGATCATTAGCACCACCATAGATCGCCTTTCCTTTCTGGGAAACACCTAAATGATCTTGACCTTCTTCATGCACATTAATCTCTTGTTTAATTTGATGGTCCTTTCTACTTGATTCAGTACTGATTACACCATTTCCATCTGCAAAATGAGATTTATCGATTCGGGTTGAGATGATTTGAATATAACAAAGGCTATCTTGGGGACAATTTTAGAAGTGCTTACTTTTTTCAATTTTAGAACCGCCCCTCCAAATTAGGAGGGATTTTTATTAGGAAAGAAAAGTTTAAAAGTGCTTACACTTGAGTTGTTTGTCTTGCTTCAAAGATGAATGATTGTCAGATTTGCATGAAGAAGCAGCAAAGCAGAGAATGAAGAAGAGCCAAACAAGGTATTTGATCTTCATGACCTTAAATTAATTTGCTTATAACCAAGTTTTTTTTTTTTTTTGGTTTATAAGAGGTTGATTAGGGGTGTGTGAGACACAAGGGAGTAACTTGTTTTTAATCACTTGTAAAAGAAGGGATATAAATAACTCTTGAAAAAGTAAAAAAAAAAAATTTTAAAAAAGGTGATAGCACTTCATGTACATAATGATTTCTGTTCATATATGGACAGTCGGTGGTAAAGAAGAATCTAATGAAAATCAAACTGAGGCCACCCATGTGGTTCCTGTTTTCTTTGATATGCAGAATTTTTAATATTCAAACCAAATATGAAAGCTTTGAAGATTAACTTTAATACTAATATACATTTACACTTTCTCTAAATATTGGAGAATTATAATATATATTTAGATTAAGGAATATGCTTTTTTGCACTATGATTTAAAGGAGTTGATCACACTATTTCATGATCATGAAGCAACAGCAAAAGAATAAAGAGGCTTATCTTCTTTCATTTCAAGGAACTGATTCACCATCTTTAAGCAAATATTGGTTAATTAGTCTATAACTGCATCGAAAGAATCGAATTAGGTGCATATCTTATTTTCTTTTATTTCTTCTTATGGAGAATTCTCAAATAGGCCGCGGCTGCGGATTCGTATAATCCTATTGATGTGTGCTTCAAATTTTTACGATTGGTTGGGTGATAAAAAATTAACAAAAGGCTATATAGTTCTCCTTATAGTAATTGCCTATTCTTTTATATTTGGATATTTGTTCGATATTTATTTTGTGGTATTGGACCATAAATTTCTAACTCAATTTTCATTTCTTATAGGAAGCTACCATTATATGCTAATGCTAACTTCTCTTCATTTAGTTTGTCAACGGAAAAAATAAAAACATTACTAAAGAAACAATCATCCCAACAAAGATAGCTGCTTTTGGATATTAGAAAAATGTCTAGAAAGATCCGGAAAAAGCGCTTTTGGAGCCTCTGTCGTCGAAAACTAAACAGATTTCAAACAAAATCCTTGCTTTAAAACTTTAAAAGAAGCTACACACCAACAACATTCTCATAGACGACTTGTCGTTTTCTTCTTTGGTGGATAGTAGGTGTTATGCGGTTTAAAATCCTAAGGTCGCATAAGTTCTATATGCGACCTCCCTCAAGAAGGATATATGCGACCTCTTCCGTGATGCTTATATGCGACCTCTTCCGTGATGCTTATATGTGACCTCTTCTGCAGGTTTTTGTGCGACCTTCTCCGTATAGTTTTCCTTAATAAACAGGGAACCTATAGGAAAAGGGAAACACAAAAACACTATAAAGGAAACCCACAAGGAAAGGGAAACTGAAGACTCCTATTTGCGAGTAACTAAGTTATCCTTTTCGAGTAGTTATCTAATTGTATTGTTTGTAATTATCCAGTTATCCGTTTTGAATAATTATTCAATTACTTAATTGGATAATTACCCAATTGTATAGTTACCCGTTTATTCAATCAAGGATCCTAGAGACATAAGGAACCTAGGGGGATAGGGTCACTACAATCTATATAAAGGGGGGCTCTATGTTCCGAAGGGATCATCACAAAATCTGGGCAGAAACAAGTCAGAGAGAGTAGAAGTCAGAGCAAACACACGCTTAGGGTGATCTAAGTCTTCGAGCGTTCTTCATTAGCTTTCGAGTATTGTACCCTTGAATATTCATCAATATAGTGAGAAAACAGTGGACGTAGGCTCATCTTTTTCGGGACCGAACCACTATAAATCCGTGTCTCCTTATTTGCTTTGATTATTTACCTCAATTCACACAAACCACATCTCTTAATTATTCATAAATTTATTGTTGATAAAACCTCCGTCAACAGTAGGCATGGAAAGTCATTAACATGATTTCGAAACAGAACTCGGTTGCACTATTTCAGGTTTAGTATCATGATCAGCTGTGTTATCTAAGGAAAAATTGTCATTCCCGGTCCCTTGATCGGTATGGGACCCACCGGCCTATGTGAATATTATGAACCATGACACTCACACTAATCAATAATAGAGAACAGCTAGCGGCGGCGACTGTCCTTACACTTTCGGTGACAGAATTGATTATTTTCTTTTTCCCTTTTCGTTTGATCTCTCTTTTTGCTTTTATCTGTACAAGAACAACTTTTTGTGTAAACAAAATCTGTACAAGAAAGGACATTAAAGTGAAAGGGGAAAAAAGAGAGGCACATGAATAGATTGGATGGAGATTTCAGGCATAAATAAGTTTGCCTTAGAAACGTGACTAAAGTGTCCTTTGAACAGGTCTATGTATGTGTGTGTGTGGTTTTGACTAAGCAAACTATGTTTTTAAAGCTTGGAGGCACTTTCATGAACCAAAATATCTGTGGATTTGGGTAGCCAGGAAGAGGGCCATGAGCATGAAAATGTTAGGGGAACCTGACTTTTTATTATGTTCTGTTCTCATTAGATTCTATAGGCAACATAGAAGGGTCATTTCTCCTTTGGGTTAAAGCTGCAGGATATTACTGGCTTGAGAGACACAGGACTGCCCATGAGGAATTCATTGGAGCCAAAAAGAGCAGCAAGGCTGACAATTGAATGGGGTTCTCTTTACTAAGGACCACCAAAATGAATGGCATTCCGTACTGGTGATATGATATGATTTGATTTGATGTTAATATGATAAGATGTATTACTCTACCAGCCATGTTCTAAGAGTTTCTTTGTTTGATTCATGTTTTTCAGAAATGAGAGCAATATTTTTGTTCTAAGATCTAGGACATACACAGTTGTTTTTTTTTTTCAAAAAAAAAAATAAAAAATTTATTCATATTTAGTATCATAGTTAAACATTCTGGTGTATTATATTTTCCAATAATTTATTTATTTAATTATCTTTTTGAGGTATGACCAAGTGTCTCAAAAGGTACTTTAGGACCCCAAAAAATAAAAACAAAAGCTACAAGATCAGTAGCCTACCCAAAGGAACAGAACTTCATACCTCGTAACAAATATTCGCCGAATCTCTCAAAGTCGATCCTAAGCCTACTGAAAACTTTTCTAATAGTTTCCCTAATAGTTGATCATAAGGGTTTACTGTTTAGATTTTTGTAACCGTGCATATTTTCACAGTGAATGCTATATTTAGTACGTATTAGCTAAATCCTATTGTATACTTTTCTCGTACTTTGACTCTTTTAAATCTTGTCCCATATAAGGGTTTAGATGGTTTTTACTTATTCTTCTACCTAAAGATTTGCTGCTTCTTTCTGATATAATTGACTTCTTCCAACTCTATCTACACAAATAAGTCTATAATTAGTTGCATTTCCTCTGTTGAAGGAGACATTGGTGATTTGTATGTGTGTATATATGTATGCATATATATGAACAAACAAATTCAGCTAAGGTACTAAAAACAGCTTTCTGTCACACCCAAATTACAGTCTTCATTCAATCTGCCAAAACAACATAGCAAGTGACATATATTATACGTATATACCCACTTAAAAAAAGATGTGACAAAGACAAACCGCATTAAAACAATCAGAGAAACTTGGGGAAAAGGTGGGGATTAATTTCGAACATGAATCAAGATCCACAAACCCTTCTTCCTGATTTGTTATGTTGTGAACTAAAAGTAGCGTAACAAGAAAACAAACTATAACAAAATGACACCAAGGAAAAGGCTCAAACACAGGAAGACATGGAGAAAAGTTGGTCGTTTCCCAATAGCTGATGATGTTCTTTTGCGACCTCGGGTTGCTAGTCCGCCGCCGCCACCGCCAGATCTTTTTCTAACGTAAGTCTGAAGCTTTTGAGATTCCATTAATGAAGCAAGAACATCTTTGCTTTTTGATGATATTGGTGTTTGATCATGATGATGCAGATTTGGATACAAGACACCTTGACGAGCTGAGCTTGGGAAAGATTGAGATAGCAATATTAAGAGAACTAGCAGAGAAAAACAGAACAAACGTTTCATCTCAGACATGTTTGGTGGGGCAGGAGGGAATGGAATGGTGCTTTGAATTAGCAATGAGCGAATTATGGCTTCTATTTATAATAAGAATAAGATGAAGATTGAATATCAATATATCATGGATATGCAGGGAAACTGTTGTGGTGGGCCAGAAAACTGGGCCCAAATTATTAACAGTACATTCACACGTGGCAAGAATGTGTGTGCTTGTACCATAACATGAGAATGTTTCAAGTTTACCAATTATTCCATCAGCCTCACTTTAGGATAAAGTATAAACCATGTAAACCATAATACAGAGTCAATTTAGGAACCAGCACCCGCCATAATTTTATAAGGCAAGTTACACTACATATTTTCTGTCATATAACATCACAGTGTTCTTTCAAAAAAAAAAAAAAAACATCACAGTGCTTTTAACACATGGTCAATTTAAACTAGTAACTTACAATTGATTCATTTTATCAAAAACCAGAGGTTATTAATATTCAGACCAAATTTTGCCTATAAATAATGCTTTATGGCACCTGTAGTATTTAGTGTAACACTTACCACAAAATTTATATATGTGTCACAAAGCTCTATTAGTGTAATACTTAGCATAAGGTACTCTTTAGTATTTTTTCATTCAAATGATAACTTCGACAAGTCAATATAATATTCTAGTCGTACCATAGAGCCGCTTAGCATTTCTCATTAAATATACGGTTTTTAAGCGAGAAGAAAGTTAGAACACACGCTAGTGACTATTTTAACTAAATTTCAAGCCGTCTAGTAAGAAGACTGCTAGACATATTCAAGGAAAAGACGGAAAATATTAAATATATATCCTAAAGCACTTGGCTCGTTAGATTTCAAACAAGTTACATCAAAGCTTAGCTTTACACAAAACAGGAAAAGGGTCTAATCAGTAAGGATTTGTTCCTCCTCTTCTTCTTCTATGCTCAAAAACGTGTTGGAGATTGTTATGCAGTAAATCTATATGTTGGTTAATGCCAAAAAAGAGAAAGTTAGCGACCAAGTGGACATATTAGGTCGCATGAGAATTTTCTTGATCAAAAAGTGACCTCTTCTGAATGAGTTAAGTGCGATCAGTATGAAAAGAAAACTATCAAGCTTCATCAAGGTGGTAATCTACAAAGAAAGGGAAACAAAAGTTTATCTTCAAGGATCGACCAATCGTTCCATTTAAGTTATTACCTAATTATATTGTTACTCAAATTGTATTTTCTGATTATACACTTACCCGTTTTCATAATTGGGAAACATTGAGCTACCTTTACTTATATAAGGGGAGTTCAATGCTGCTGTGGGGGATCTTCTTCTTCTTTTTTGAGAACTTTGAGATTTTCTTTTACTTTCTGAAAATACTCTGTACTCTCGACTCACTTTGAAATTTAACAAAACTCTAGTAATTCTCCAGAAAATAGTGAAAAATAGTGGACGTGGGCTCATCTTTTTTGGAGCTGAACTACTATAAAATTCTTGTCTCTTTACTTGCTTTGATTTATTAACCCTTTTCATATATAAGCCACATCTTACAATTTCCTAAATTCATTATTGACAAAAACTTCGTCAACAATTGGCGCTAGAAGGAGGGCTATTCCAGTAGAAAAGTTTATCAGTTCTGCTTCTTTCAACAATGACAAATACCAGAACTAGTCAAAACTAATCCTAAAGCACTGCCGCTGCACAGTTAGATCCTGCTCAGGATCAACTTGCCGTGACCACATCAGAAAATATTGTCCAGAGACAGGATCGTATAGAGGAGGCACTGGTGAACCTTCAGCAAATCACTAGTCAGATTAATGACTCTCTACGATAACTTGCTGAAGGACAGATGGTAACTCCACCACAGCACGTATGTCCCAGAGAACGTCCTGCTCAACTACCTGAGAGAGGAATTTAGATCCTACAGACAGGGAACTGCGACTAACATAAAGTCTAGCAGAAATGTCATAGAGATCGCACCTCCAAGGGAAAAAATAAGGTCGCAGACTTGCCTCTAGAATCTGGTACTGAAAGTTCGAGCACTGATCATGGTCGTGGAAACCTTCTCAAAAAGCAACTGTCAATCGTGATTGTCTAAATAACATGCGAAAATGTCAATCGAGGAGTGTCTTTGAAAGGATTAGTAGGGAGCCTCGATAGAATCCTACAGACCTGAGACAATATCTAAAACAGCGACATAGTCAGGAGCGATCCACATCGCATCATAATGACCGAAGTCGATCTTGTCGCACTATTTCATTGGAATCCTTGCAAAAGTCGTAGCAGACCCTACCTAACCAACCCGCCTTATATCGTGACAACGACTAAAGACTACTCCTACCACCAGTAAGAGATAATATTCTTCCTCTGAACGTCAATGTTCATAATTTAAGGATCGCATTAGATGCACTTGCTAGCTGGGACAATGAGCTCACTGATAGGTATCGCCAATTGCCATTCAGCGAGGAGGTTCGAGCTGTTGCCTTACCTGTTAGATTCAAACTTCCCACCATAAATACTTTTGATGGGAAAATTGATCCACAAAACCATATGGATCACTTCAGTGACCTGATAGAGCTTTATCATGTCGATGATCTCGCACGTTGTAGATGATTTGCTGTAACTCTTATAGGAGCAGTGAAGAAGTGGTTTTTGAGGACTCAAGTCTGGCTCAATCTCGTCCTGGCAACAGCTTCAGACTGCATTCTTGAGGCAATTCTAGGCTGCAAAGAATTTTATTGTTCCACTGGTCAGTCTTTCTGCTATTCGGCAAGGTACAGAAGAAAGTCTACGATCTTACCTTAATCACTTTACCTCAGAGTTGGCAAAGGTCAACCATTCACCTGAAGGGGGAGTTTTAACTCTAATGATAGCTAGGGTGCAACCAGAGACTAAACTCTGGGAAGAGTTACTTGAGCAAGAATGTATAATCCTAGAAGACTTCTATCGAAGAGTTGGTCGACATCTGAGGCTGGAATCTTCATATGAGAATCTTCATAAGACGACGAAGAAAGGAGGAAAAGATACTACTAAAGATGCGACCATGACCAACAATAATAATAACAAGAAGTCAAACAAAATGAGTAATGTACAATCGACTGAGAAGCAGCCCAAACAAAAAAAGCAGGAGATTCTAAGTGCTCCCATGAGGTTCAACAACTATATAGAACTAAATGTACCCATAGATCATATCTATGCAGTCACAAACCAGCATGAGCGATATCGTCAACCAGAACCGATAAAAAGAGATAGAGCGAGGTACAATTCTAACAAGTTCTGCCGGTATCACAATGACATTGGACACGATACCAATAACTGCTTTGCCTTAAAAGATGAAATCGAAAGATTAATTAAAGAAGGGCGGCTGCGGCAGTACACTAAAGAGAACAATGAAAGGCGAGAAAAAAACCGACAGTGACTTCCAGAAATTCAATGCGAGGTGCGAACTATTTTTGGAGGACCGCACGTTGGTAGAGATTCGAAGAGGGTGTAAGATAGGTACGCACGAGAAGCACGATAGCAATCATTGACCAATGTCATGCATCTTGAGCAGCGACCATGAAAGCTTCAACGAGTACCGGATATGGATACTACCTTCACAAAGTAGGATGCCAAGGAGGTTTATTACCCGCGCAATGATTTTAGTCATAAAGATCAACTGTGGAAGCACACAGCTATGGCGAGTACTGGTTGATAATGGAAGCGTTATCGACATCTTGTACTATGACGCCTTCAAGAAGATAGGGTTGAGTGAAAGTGACCTAAAGCCCACTGTCACTCCACTTTACAGATTTACTGGTAACAGTTAACGCCTAGGGGCATGATTGAGTTAATGTTTAATGTTGAAACTTATCGTAGGATTTCAACGGTAATGACCTAATTCTTAGTTATGGATTGTCCCTTTGCATTTAATACTGTACTAGGAAGACCAACACTGAGGGAACTTCGAGTAGTTACTTCAATCTACCACCTCGTTATGAAGTTCCCAACTCAACATAAAGTAGGCAAAGTGAGCGGCAACCAATATGACTCGAGGACTTGTTATAATAATTCAATAAAGCTCGTAACAAAAGATATGACACCTCGTACAATGATGGTCCAGCTACAAGGTGAAGTGTCAAGGGAAGTGTCAGGTGAAGCGTCAAGCGAAGCATTAGGTGAAACGTCAATCGAAGACCTCGACCCTTGAGAAGTCGATGAAGAGGTCAAAACTGGACCTATAGAAGACTTGGAAGATTTGCTGATTGATAGGTCTTTGAAGGTTCTAAAAATCGGAGCAAAGCTTCAAGAACCCGAGTAAGCTTCATTTATCACTTTTCTAAAATCAAACTTGGATATCTTCGCATGGCAACATTTGGATATGGTGGGGATTGATCTAAAAATCATATGTCATCGCCTCAATATAGATACAACGAAGAAGCCTGTACAGCAAAAAAGAAGAGTCATGAATTCAGAACGCTACGTCGCATTGAAAGAAGAGGTAGATAAGCTACTCGAAATTAGATTCATCAGGGAATCTTTCTACCCGAACTAGCTTGCAACCCAATTTTAGTAAAGAAACCCAACGGGAAGTGGAGAACTTGTATTGATTTCACTGACCTCAACAAAGTGTGCCCGAAGGACAGTTTTTCCCTTCCGAGAATCGACTAACTTGTAGATATGACGTCAGGACATGAACTCTTAAGCTTTATGGACACATATTCTGGATATAATCAAATCCCCATATACAAGCTAGATGAGGAGCATACTTCGTTCATCACTGACCGAGGATTGTACTGTTACAAGAAGATGCCCTTTGGACTCATTAATGCAGGAGCGACTTATCAGCATCTTGTCAATATGATGTTTGTAAAACAAATTGGCAAGACAATAGAAGTATATATCGATGACATGTTGGTAAAGTCGAAGGAAGCTAAAGATCACATCAAGCATCTTGATGAAATGTTCAAAATTCTTCGAAAATATAAGATGAGACTATACCCCCAGAAGTACGCATTTGGGGTAGGATCTGGAAAATTCTTGGGGTTCATGGTCAACCAGCGAGGAATCGAGGCTAACCCTCAGAAGATACAGGCACTAATCGATATGCAATCCCGTTGCAAACCCAAAGACATATAGAGCTTGGCAGGAAGAGTGGCTGCATTGAGTCGATTTGTATCTAGGTAAGTGCCAACCATTCTTTGAAATACTGAAGGGTTCGAAGAGGTTCAAGTGGACGGAAGAATGCGAGTAGGCATTTCAAGAATTAAAAGTACACTTAGGTATTTGGGGGAGGAGTTATACTTGTATCTCACTGTTTCCAAATATGCGACAAGTACTGCATTAATTCGAGAAGAAGAAAAGATACAACGACTGGTATATTACATAAGTAAAAGATTGCTCAATGCCGAAACGAGATATCCAGAAATAGAGAAGTTGGCATTAGTATTCACCGTCGCATCTAGGAAGCTTCGACCTTATTTTCATGCGCATTCTATCAAAGTTTTCACGAATTTTCCATTAAAGTAGCATTTACAAAAACCTGAGGCTTCAGGACGACTACTTAAATGTCCCGTTGAGTTGAGTCAGTTCGACATTAATTTTCAACCCCGCACTGCGATTAAAGGGCAAACTCTCACAGATTTTATTGCCGAATTCACATATGATTTCATTGCGACTTCGAATGAAGGCAGCTCGCTATGTCATCTATGATGGGAAGCTTTATCGAAGAAGTTTTAATTCGCTGTTATTATTATATGTCGATGAAGAAAAAGCAAACTACATTATGAGGGAAATACATGAAGGAATATGTAGAAACCATTCAGGAGGGCAGGCACTTGCGAACAAGGTTCTCAGACAAGGATTTTTTTGGCCAACTATGAAGAAGGAGACAATGGAATTTGCTAGGAGGTCTGACAAATGTCAACGATTTGTGACTGTTCCTAGAATGCCACATGTTTCTGTAACTCCAATGACTAGTCCATGGCCATTTGCAGTATGGGGAATTAATATTATCGGAATGCTTCCATTGATGCGAGGTAGATTAAAGTATGCAGTAGTCGCAGTCGATTATTTCACTAAGTGGACAGAAGCTGAAGCCTTGAGTACCATTTCTGCAAAGAAGATGATAGATTTTGTTTACAAATCTATAATCTGCCGTTATGGTATACCACATACTATAATTTCTGATAATGGGAAACAATTTGACTGCGATGAGTTCTGTAATTTCTGTGACAACTTAAGCATCAAGAAGAATTTCTCTGCTGTTGTCCATCCACAAGCCAATGGGAAGGTCAAAGCTATAAACAAGATACTTAAACAGAACATAAAGACAAAGCTGGAAGAGCACAAAGGAGCTTGGCCAGAAATACTCCCTGAAGTATTATGGGCTTATCATACCACTCAACGAACCACTACTAGAAAGAGTCCATTCTCTTTATCTTATGGATATGAAGCAATGGTACCAGTAGAAATTGGTGCAAGCTCTCTACGACGATCTACCTATGAGCAAGACCAAAATAACGCGCTAATAAGGATTGAGCTTGATCTTTTAGAAGAACGGAACGAGTAGTCTTAGCTTCGGATCGCATCATATCAATAACACACTACTCGATATTATAACTCTAAAGTCAGAAGAAGGGGATTTGAAATTAGTGATCTTGTCCTTCGGCAAGTTCTACTTAATAATAAAGAGCACGGTGCTGGTGTATTTGGACCCTCTTGGGAAGGACCATATGTTATTGATGTCGTCATTCGACCTGGGACATATAAGTTAGCTCGCACTGGTGGACAAAGGATCGAGCATGCTTGGAATGTAAAACAACTTCGTCGCTATTATCAATAAATCTTAATGTATATTTTCATGTATTTTCAACGACCTGGGGGCATCTTGTATTCGTTATTCATCTTACTCATCAATAAAGATGTCTTCTTGTTATTCTTTATTTGTCGTCAATCAATAAGGATGTCTTCTCTTCGATTATTCAATTTGGTTCATCTTTTATAGTTTTATAGCAGTTTTCAAACGCCATAAAACTCGGGGGGGAGTGGGATCAGAATGTTATCTCCTACTTGCTTCCTAAGGGACTATGCAATACTTCCATTTAAAAGGGTCGGAATTTTAGATCGCCGAATTTCTAACACTTCTTAAAATCTTAGGATTTTCTCCTCGCTTCATGCCATAGCATGTCGTATTACGTAATTTTCCTCCTCAAACAACAAAGTAACTAAGCAAAACGTTTATTGTTCGATGTGATATATTGCTATATTACATTTTGCCATGAAACTTTTGAAAAATAGTATTGAGTTTGCATTACTCATATTTACTGTTTTCTTAAGCGACCTAACCTATCCTAACACTTAAAACCCGTTTTAAGTTAGTTGGATTCGAATCATAATAGCGTACCGATCAGTCACCTAGTGATTGACTACTTAGTTAAATTATGTATCTTTATATTACAATGTAGTATTTTAATTATTTTGCAGGAATAAACGTCTGATAAGAAAGCATTCATTGATAAAAGCTCGCACCTGTATGCAAGCAAAGTATTACGAAAAAAAAGGACCAAGCCCACATTGTTCTGAAACTTTAAAAAATATATAAAAACTATGTAGATGTGCTCGCTCCACCGTCTCCAGTTTGAGCAGCTTCGGCTTCCTTCCAACTCTGGATAAGCTCGACCACATCTTCACCAAGGATAGAAAAGTTGAAATCTGAATGCTCGCAGAAGATATTATATATTATGGTAGACGAGGCAATGTCACTAGCTTTTTCTTCGAGCTCCTTGCCTTCAGTGGCCTTGAACTCTTCTATAGCCTTGTGAGCCGCCTCTATTGTTGCCTCCTTTAGAATATCCGGATGCTCGGAGATAGTCTTTTCAAATTCTTTAATTTTTTCTTCGAGCTTCTCCTTTTCAAGCTTTTCCTTGGCCAGACCCTCGTGCAGTTGCTGATTCTCTAACTCGAAGGATTTTCTCTCTCCCTCGTGAGCCTTCTCCGAGTTCTCAAATGCTTGGGTTATTTCTTTGACTTTTTTGGCCTTTTCCATGCATTTAAGAATCGGGTCATACATCAAGACAACAGCTGTAGCGGTCTGAAAATATAACACACATCAATACCAGAAAAGTGTGTTGAAGAGTAAAGATAGAAGATGCTTACGTTTGCCAACATCCTTATTACAAAATTGAAGGTGACCTTGGCTGGTCGTCACTTCATCCTCTCCTAACCATCCTCAGAAGTGAAACGGTCGATGAAGGCTACGCTCATGCTAGCTTTTTCTGGCAGTTGGCGAAGGAGTGCAAAAGCTCGTCATCCTTATCGGCCTAGCTTGGTCCCTCAGAAGAAGTGGTCATCTTCTTAGATGGCTCAGATTGGTTCGCAGTTTTTGGAAGCTGAGGAGGAGGCGAGCTTGTTGGGATATCCACGAAGGCAACTTTTTGTTTCTTTGAAGTGTCAACCTTCTCTTTCCCTTTCGTCGAAGAAGGGGGTGTGTTCTCTGGTGTCTTGGACTTTGCCATTGACCCCAGAGTTGAAGGCAGTGCTCATAGTCCGCTACCAATTGCCATTTCTGTATAAATATGATTGGTTAATATGCAAAGTGTATAATACGATAAAAAAGAAAAGAAAAATAACTACCTTCTTACTGCTGAGAAATTAGTGGCGATGCAGCTTCTAAAGACGATGGTTCCGAGATGGTAGGAGTGGCAGGTGCTTTTTATTTCCTAGGTTTGGAAGACGAGACATCTTTTTCCTTCTGTTTCCTCGGCTTCTTCTTCAAGATCAAGGGTTTAGTCGAACGGTTGGCAGAATCTGGAAAAGCGGCTCCCCTTGGAAGCAGTCTATAAGTAATTAAGTTCTTAGTTATCCTAAGACTTTTCCAATCAAATTCTTCGATCGGAAGGTTATTTATTCTATAAACCCTTGTGAGCTGCTCTTTGGAGAGTCTTGGTCGTTCTCTATTATCTGCGATGATATACGAATGCGATCAGAATAATATATTTATATAGAGAAAGCAATAAGCTGAAAGTTACCTACCAGGGTTTTGAAAGAAGCTGTTATCCACATAGTCAAAGTGGAAAAATAGATTTTTCCATTTTCCTATGTTGTTGCGGACCCCGTAGATAGTTTTTATTATTTGATTTCACTTGGTAGAACAAAGAGAACTCTTCAGGATTGGGGGCTTCTAAACCTAATTTATAGTACAATATGTACAGATCTACCATATATCTATATGTGTTTAGGGCTAGTTGAAAAGGAACAAATCCATAATAATCGACGATTGATTTTATGTATGGATGACATGGGAGGTGGATACCACATCTGAGAACTACTTCTGAGAATAAGGCAATTTCACGAAGAGGTGTGTGTGGTCGATTGAACTCTGTGGGAAGGCAAAGAGGGACATCAATTTTGTAGTTGCATACAATCTTTCTGAGTTTGTTCGTTGTACAGCTCGTCTTTATATTGGTACATGACTAATCTCCCTCTACATAGTGATAACCCATTGCCAATTCAGGGGCATCCCTAATATGCCCAGGCCACTGGTCTTGAGGGAGGTCACCAATGCAAGGACTACTTTACTTGATCCTGGTTATTTCTACTTCAGGTTTTAGCTCAAGATAGTCTTTGAGGTTTTTAGAGCTAATGCTTGTATTGGAATATTCTCCTGAGAATACATTCCCCTCCCTAAAATCCTCACTACTAGACATCTGAAAGAAGAAATATGGGATGAGTTTAGTCCTATGCGAGGATCAGGGATCTTTGCTGCAGTTTGGGATCATAAATCCTAGGATTGTATTGACAAGCTATTCATCAAATTTTTTCTAATCGATCTACGGATTCATCAAAAACTGTTCGACCAACTCTTCGCTAATTCATTACTCGACCAATTATGGTTTTCAAAGCATCAAGGTTTCAGATCCTAAATTTCTCCTATGGGTTCATCTATCAATCATCTAAAAAAAACTTATTCTATAAATTAATGGAGAGATTCTGAAAAATTCCCATTTTTCAGTCCATTAGAATGTAGGGATGGTATTATGTTCAGAGCATTTATGTTCTACGATTTGTTCAAAACCGAGGTATCGTCTAAAGAATTGTGGTGATAACTTCGTTGGAGAAGATGATGAATTTGTGCGAGTACAAAACAAAAAAGGACGCCAGGAAGATTTGCCTTATAGACGCTTCGGATTTCAGAAGTGAGAGAAATATGAGGCGATAGGATTTGAGTTTTGAAGAAGAGGCGAATAGATTTTCAACATATATATATCTCAAGCATCGTCAAATCACAGCCGTAGATCAAGGTATTTAATTTTCATATCTAAAGGCCGAAGTTCACGCGGGAGTTAATTTTCTGCAATTAAATTGGTATCTTTTCAAAATTTGAAATGTCTTGATTTAAGACAACAGCTGGCATGATCGCTATCATCATGTCTGCTCAAAAATAGAAAAGTCTCCTCGAGTTTTGCTATTCTTATGAGAAAAAGTGACACGTGGTTGCGTTTGTCAGGAAAAGGTACACGTGGTTCTGAAAAGATGGGATTTGAGAACTGGCAACTCTTCGAAGTACTCAAGATTATGTTATGATGTTGTATTTTTTAAGCTCGCACTTATCAGAGAAGGAAGCTCCATTTTGTCCTAAAGACTAATGGAGTTATGGGACAATTATTGTGCGGTCTAAAATCTATATGTTGGTCAATGCCAAGAAAGATAAAGTTAGCGACCAAGTGGACATATCAGATCGCATGAGAATTTTGTTGATCAAAGAGGGACCTCCTCCGAATGAGTTAAGTGTGACCTATTCCGAATGAGTTAAGTGCGACCATTATGAAAAGGAAACTATCAAGCTTCATCAAGCAGGTAATCTACAAAAAAAAGGGAAACAAAAATTTCTATTCAAAGATCGACCAATCATTCTATTTAAGTTATTACCCAGTTATATTTTTACTCAAATTATATTTTCTGATTACACACTTACTCGTTTTTACAATTGGGAAATATTGAGCTACCCTCATATATATAAGGGGAATTCAATGTTGTTGTGGGGGATCTTCTTCTTCTTTTTTGAGAACTTGGAGACTCTCTTTTACTTTCTGGATATACTATGTACTCTCCACTCACTTTAAAACTTAACGAAACTCTTGTAATTCTCCAAAAAATAGTAAAAAACAGTGGACGTAGGCTCATCTTTTTTGGTGCTGAACCACTATCAAATTCTTGTCTCTTTATTTGCTTTGATTTATCAACCCTTTTTATACACAAGCTACATCTTATAATTTCCTAAATTTATTATTGACAAAATCTCTGTCAACAGAGATGTCCTTAGATGTAATGTTAACGTATCCAGAAAGCACAACAATTATAGCAACGAATAATGAAAATTATTAAGGAAAAAAAAAAGTGTGTGTGTTCTTTTTTAGCTGGACTTTCTAGTCAACCAAAAACAAAACGGAGACTATAATTTTTCGATTTTGAAAAACATAGTCATTTCACTTCGGAGGTGCTTGTACTTGAATTGGAGCCGGAGAAGAGAGAAGGCTAGTGCGAGGTTCAACGCCTGATCGGAGGCGCTTGTACTCGGATTGGAGTCTTTGTAAAGTTTAGTCCCTTAATTGAACTTTGTATCTTCGTATCTCTAAGTCATTAAATTCAATTCAACAATTTCGATATCAAGAATACAAAACTTAACTTTCGTACATTACTAACAAAAACACATTATGCGCCCTTAAAAATGGAATACTACTTAAGAGTGTGCTCGGCAAAAGGGAGAAGTGGACAGACTTCTTCTACAAACAAGTTTTGACATCTAAATGAACATTTAGTGTCGTCGGCAATCATTAAATATTGAATGCAGATTTAATGTAATGGAAATACATCATTACATGTGGGATTTTTGCCTAGATTCAAACCGGTGCAGTGATTGAACAATCATGTAAGGTATCTTAATTTGTAGTACAACATTGTATATTGTTTATTTTGTTTATGCATTTTCATATCCTATAATTTCACATCATCTTTTATTTTTAAAAATTTAGTGCAATGGCAAAAAGAACGTTACACGAAACAAGAGATCAATAACATTCGGTGGAATGGGCCTACGAGTTCATCAATTTGAGTTGATGAGCCACCAGTCTTGCCTAGCTAATAAAGATACGATTAGTTTATTTGTAGAGTTAGATTTGTTTATCCTGTCCGTGAATATTCTGAAGAAGAACGTGAGATAGAGAAAATATGGTGTACCAATTTCATTGATATTGTTCAATATATATACATAAAAACTGTATCAACAAATCTAATCACCTAAAGTCAAGGAACAAAAATTAAGAAATACAACTAATAGACAACTAAAAGATAAGTATAGCTAAATAACAACTAAGGATATCTACAAAGATAATACAAATAAATAAATACATAAATGACAATTAAGAACTTTTTCTAAATAGAAGATTTATCTCTATCATGCCCCCTTAAGATGGAGTACTGGGAGGAGAGTCCAATCTTGCCCTTGAGATCTAAAAATCTAGTGCGTGGTAATGGTTTAGTAAGAGCATCGGTGAGTTGGTCATCTGAAGAGACATACGCAACACGAAGAGAACCAGCTTGAACTTGATCTTGAATGAAATGGAAATCAATGACAACATGCTTCATGCGAGAGTGAAAACTTGGGTTAGAACATAAGTGTAGCGCCAATATTATCACAACAAAGCACAAGTGATTGAGGTAGTGGAACATGGAATTCAGTCAAGAGAGAACAAACCCAAGTAAGCTTAGCAGCGGTGGCAACAATAGATCTGTATCCAGCTTCTATAGATGAATGAGCTATGGTACGTTACTTCTTTGAACTCCATGAAATGAGATTATGGTCAAGGTGAATAACACAAGCACTTGTAGAGGAGAAATCATCCCTGTTGTCGATCTAATCAGCGTTAGAAAAGGCATGGAAGGCCATTGGTGAATCATGATAGAGATTAATTCCATGATCAGCAGTACCACAAAGATAGCGCAGGAAATGTTTCATAGTATACCAATGGTCAATGGTTGGACGATGCACGTAATGAGAAAATTTGTTGATTGCAAAAGTGATGTCTGGTCGAGTGAGCGACAAGTATTGTAAGCCATCCACAATGGCTCTGTATTCGGTTGGATCAGTAAGGGTGGAGCCAGGATGTAGTGTAAGTGGACTAGTAGGAAGAGGAGTAGCTACCAATTTGGAGTTCATCATATTAGTGCGAGCAAGAAGATCAAGAATATATTGGCGCTAAGAAAGAAGGATGTCATGTTTGTGCGAAATCACTTCTACACTGAGAAAATATGTAAGTGGCCCAAAATCCTTAATAAAGAATCATTTTGCAGCGAGGTCGCAACTTGGTTGACCAGGTATATATTGCCTCCTATAATTATAATATCATCAACATAAACAAGGGGATATAGATAATAACTACTAGTGTTAAGGACAAAGAGAGATGTATCAACATGAGAGTTTCAGAACTCAAAGCCGATAAGAAACAGACGGAGTTCACTATACCATGCACGCGAAGCTTACTTAAGATCGTAAATCGCTTTACAAAGTTTACACACAAAATCTGGGTAATTAGGATAAACAAACCCTAACGACTGAGTCATATAGACATCTTCAATGAGATGATCCTATAAGAAGGTATTATTGACATCAAGTTTATGGAGAGACCAACCCCGACTGACTGTAATGCTAAGAACAAGATATAGTGTGATGTGCTTAACTACTAGACCGAATGTGTCATTATAGTCAATACCTGGTTGTTAGTGAAAGTCTTTTGCTACAAGCTGAGCTTCATACCTGTCAATGGAACCATCAGAGTTTCATTTAATTCGAAAAATCCATTTGCATCCAACAATATTCTCAGATGGGGCAGATGGGAGTAACTCCCATGTTCCATTCCAAACAAGAGCATCAAATTCTTCAGATATCGCTTGTCGCCATTTGGGATCTTTGAGGGCTTGGGTCGTAGTAGTTGGTTTGTAGTCAGCGGGATTAGAAATTTGGACAATGAGATTAAGTTCTTGGATGCGTTTATGAATGACATTTTTGGCTTGGGTTGTCATCAGGTGATTGTTATATGTTTGCATTATAAGTATGGATGATTGGTTGTCTAAGGGTCAATGGACAAGGTAGAAACATGTGGTTCGAGGGGAGGTTGGGATTGGGAAGACTAGGATGGTCGGGGCATGGTGGGTAGATGGTGGAAGAACAACACTCGAGAGCATATGAGGAAGCTACTCGCAGATGGCATCAAGAATGACTGAGTGGGAGTCGTAGACAACGGGAGACAAATGATTGGAGGAATCCAAGTAGAAATTATTTGTGGTTGAGGATGAGGTAAGTGGTTATGAAGAGATGTGAAAGGAAAAGAGGACTCAACAAATTTGACATGATGAGAAATATATATTTTGGATGCAGATGGATCATAACAGATTTAAGCATTTTGCGTGAGAAAGTACCCAAGAAAGACACAAGATGTAGAACTAGGGTCAAGTTTGTGTAAACTATAAAGCCTAAGCCAAGGATAGTACAAACAATCAAAGACCCGAAGTTTGGAATAATTGGGAGGAGTATCGAAAATTCTTTCATAGGGTGATGATAGATTGAGAGTTGGAGTGGGCATACAATTAATAAGGTAGACAACAGTTAGAAATACATGAGACCAAAAAGTTAAGGGAAGAAAAGCATGAGAGAGGAGGGTTAGAACGGTTTCTACTATATAGCGATGACGTCTTTCAAAAAGCCCATTATGTTCTAGTGTGTGTGATAGGGTGGTAAGATGATAAATACCATGAGTAGCTAAAGTAGGTAGCAAGAACAATATATTCACCACTATTGTCAGAATATAGTGTAATAACCTTTTGATTGAAGTAATTTTCCACAATGGTTTTGAAGCATATAAAAACGTCATATAATCTGATTTGTGCTTTATTGGATAAAGCCAAGTATATCTAGTATAATGATCAACAAAGATAACATAGTATTTAAAGTCATCATGGGAGATTATAGGAGAAGTCCACGCATCATAAAAAATAGTTTCAAGTGGTTTGGATGAGACAATAGAAGTAGTAAAAAATGGTAATTTATGACTCTTCTTGCATTGATAGGCATTATATGAAAAAGTAGATAAAATGGAAGACGACAAATCTAATTTGTAATGAGAAATAATATGGTTCAAAATAGATAATGTTAGATGACCTAATATATGATACCACTCGGATGAAGTGGTGCCAAGAGGTGTAGTCTAGGTTGGGTAGGGTCGTTCCATCTTGGGTGATGTTAATAGGTGGGCAAAGTTTTGTACCATCAATATAGCCATGAAGATCATAGCCAACAAAAAGAGTTTGAAATTAGAGTTTTCATAAGGTGTAATTGGTAGAAGTGAGTTTAAAGGAGACTTGAGCAGTAACGTTGATAGTGATAAGTGTTTTTTGTGCATCATTGGTATTGTAGACTATAGGAGTAAAAGTGACTATAGTGGAGGATGAGGAGTTTCAAGGGTTTGGGGTGGCCATGATGGTTTGTATTGATTGGACTAAGCAAGAAAAATAGTTATACAGTTTAGCTGAAAAAAAAAAAAATCAATGCTCTGGATACTATAAAGAAGAACGTGAAATGGAGAAAATATGGTGTACCATTTTCATTGATATTATTCAATATATATACATAAAAACTGTATCAACAAATCTAATCACCTAAAGTCAAGGAACAAAAATTAAGGAATAAAACTAATAGACAACTAAAAGATATGTACAGCTAAATAACAACTAAGGATATCTACAAAAATAATACAAATAAATAAATACATAAATGATAATTAAAAACTTTCTTAATTTAGGATTATATGAAATAAAGGGAATTCGCTATAGTAGTAGAAAGCTCGGTACTTGATGGTTTGAACCTATTTTCTACCAAAGATTTGCTGCTTAATTATTCATTCTGATATTGTTGACTAATTCTTCCTCTCTATTTGCAGAAAGTCTAAAGTTAGTTGCATTCTTTATTTTAAGAAACTATATTGGTACATATCTTCGTATTTTCTTACCAAAATTTTTGATCATATAGGAGCATTAGTTATATATAATTGTATATATGAATGTGTGAATATCTGTATAAACAATATCAATGACGGTATAAACAACACCATTTATAGTTTTTATTCAATCTTTCAATAACAAATAAGTGACAAAATTGGTACATATATACACACTAAAAAAAGAATATGACAAAAACAGACCTAACTGAACAATCAAGGACTACCCCTTGGGAAACAAAAATAAATAAATAAAAAATAAGAATCGTCAATCTTGAATCTAAATCAAGATCCACTTACACTTCCTCCGAATTTGGATCTTGTAGCACTAGAAAATATGAACAAGGCATAATCTAAAGGAAAACAAAACTATAACAAAACAACACCAAGGAATAGGGTCAAAGCCAAGAGGACAGGAAGAAAAGCTGGTCGTTTTCCAATGGCGTCGGACGATGTTCTGCCTCGAGCCCCGGCTGCAACTGCGCCGCCGCCTCTACCGCCGCCACCTCTTCTTTTGACATAAATCCGAAGCATTCGGTTTTCGAATGAACTAATAAAGTCTTTGGTTTTTGATGACATATCATGTCTTTCATAGTGATGCAAATTTGTATCCATATCAACTTGGTGAGCTGAAGTTGGAAGAGAATGTGATAATAATATTAAGAGGACTAGAAGAGAAAAACACACGAAACGTTTCATCTCAGACATGTTTGTTTTGAATAGTAGAGAGATATGGGACAGTGCTCAAAAGTTTCAAATCTCAAATTATCAACGAGCTAGGTATGACTTCTATTTATAGTAAGGAAACAAGATGAAGATATGGACGAGTGGTTGTCGTGTGGAACAGAGTAGATGAGCATAAAAATATCTTTGACAATTAGAAGCTAAACGTGTCCTTCCAAAAAAAGAAAACCGTACTTGGCTTTTTGGACCATTTGCAGCATGATTATGAGATTGGCACCCGTACAACTTCAAACTCGTACCACTGATTCCGTCAGCGTTCCTTGAATTAAATTTTCTATAGAAAAAAAAAAAATTGAAAAAACAATGTGTAAGCTATATAATTTTGGAATCAGAAAAGTGCAGAGTTTTACATGCCAATGTATATATATGTAAAAGAGTAATCAGCTAAGAGTATTTTCTTCTTTTTTTCTTTTTCTTTTTTAATTAAACTTACCTTCGTAACATAATGAACCCACAAACCCAGATTAATCTAACATATTGTCAAAGGGTAATTTCGACAAGCCACTAATTAAAATATGTAACGTTCTGCTAAGTAGCATTTTTCAGCAAATAGATAGAATTTCTGCGAGGCATTATTAGTGTGTAACAAACTAACACCACATAAGATAAGATCAATTACAATTACATATGTATAGCACCTAATCCTAGATAGATACGCTGTATACTGAACACCATATAATGTCTTATAATATTTTTTTAAAAATAAAATATAAAATTTTCTTATGTGAAGCTTGACCAAATTGGGGAAAAGGACAAAGTTTTGAATTCAGCAAGCAAGAAGAAAGGTTTGACCACACGCTAAATGATCATTAAGATAAATGATATATGATAGTTGAATTTCAAGCCGTCCACTAGATGATATTGGTATACTCGGCAAGGAAAAGAGGAGGGTTCTTCTGCGATGCAGATCAGAATCGCGGTATTGTAGACTTCTTCACATTTTTTACTAGATTTAAACATAGAGCTGCAACCTAGTTGGGTGCTAATATGTTTGACAACCTATGTTAACTCATTCCTTAATGTTGAATATTTAAACTTCATGAACAATGATAACAAAATCACGTAGGCATAAGCACTACTAACACATGGTCGCGTTGAGTTCTTTGCAATCACTTGGTCTGTAATCTGTGAAGTCATATCTTTTACGAGTGTTTTGAAAACTGATTTTCTTTTGGAGTGTCAAAATTTTTTATCACGAGTGTTACATTATTTATGTCCATAAAATTTATTACATTTCTATCTGATATCAATAATTAGATACATATTATGTTACCATCATAAAAAAAAAAAAAAAATTGTAATACTTATAGAAAAGACATTTTTCAAGACACTCTAAGTTATTTTAGTCAAAATTATTTTTAGCCATACCAATTTCCCAATTATCAAGTATAGCATGCCTATTGTAGACAATGATATCTACAATTAATCACTACAAAAAATGCGTACTATCACAGTGCCTATACGGAAGTACCGTCATAATTGATTAACTATCACAGCGCTTGTAAACGGAGAAATACTACGGCACCTAAAAAGGGTCATGGTATAGAATCTTTAACGGCGCCTAATGGGCGGCGTTGAATATAACTTTCACGGCGCCTAAAAAACGCCATGGTATTTAACTTTCACGGCGCCTATTAGGCGCCATGATATACTTTTCTCGGCACCCATATGGCGCCGAGGTAGGGGCCTATATAAGGGATCCAAAAAAACGAGGCCATGTCACTTTTTCCTCTTATTTTTCTCACCCTTTTCCCTCTTTACTTCCAGCCGCGGCCAGTGCTCTTCCACCATTTTCACCATTTTTTCTAGTAAACAAGGTATGTTTAAGCTTTTAAACTCGTTTTTATCACTAAAATTAGATTACCCATTGTCTTAACCATGATTTCGACAAATTATTTTGTAGAAATTTCATGTTTTAGATTATATTTGAAAGAGTTTATATTTGTTTATGCTTAACGAATATCTAGTCTCCGCCTTTCAATTGTGTGTTCCAGAGCTTGAGAAATTATTTTTTGCTAATGAAATTAACACACTTTTAACTAAAGATGACTTTATTTGATGGCTTCATTTGAATATAACTGCTGAGTGTTGAGGCATTGTGAAAGGGACTTTACATGCATTGCATTTTAGGGATTATAGTTTGATACAAAATGTAGATATTTCTGGCTACTCCAAGTCTTCAAATATGATGTTTTTGATTTTTTTTTCTCTTTCTTCATGAAAGTATGATGGTTTGATATATTGGGAAGCCCTTTTTAAGTAGGAGTACTGTTCAAAAAAACCACCAAATCGTGAAAATCGTCTAGTTCAGTTCAAACCATCCAATTCATGTTAGGTTATGCTTTTTAATTTCCATCCTTAGTGTCAATTAAACCAAATTTATGCAATTTTAATTGAATATTGTGTAGTTTTTTAGAAATTACATATTCAATGTTTAATTTAAAGTATTCTAGATTATAGATGTTTAATTTAATTTATCATTTTAATTTGCATATAGGTTTTAGTAGAAGTTAGAGTACTGAGATTACTTGTGAATTAGCAAACTGAGTAAACTGAGGTATGTTTTCTCAATTTTTTTTTCTTTTATTGACTTATGCATGTCACTTGCACATTGGTTTTATCTTATAATTTTAGAAAATTTAAACTAGATGAGATATGATGTCATATAGGAAATTGTATGTTGTGGTGATATAATGATGTTATAATTGTGTGGGATTGGTTGAGTTTATTATTTGTGTTGATATTATTTTTTCATATGTTATATTTGGTTGATTGACAAATTGTTTGTAACAAATGAGACTATTTAAGAATAAATTAAGTTCTGAATTTAGTAGTACTTAGAAATATAAGAATAATTTGAAATGAGTGTTAATTATAATTGGTGGTTTAGTTATTCAATTGGTTAATGCTAGAAATAGGGGAGATTATGTACAATTTTTTATGGTACTCAATTTAATTAATTAGTTTTTTATATCAGTTGCTTATTTTATTTTATTTTTTTCAATTATGCTTAGAATGGATAAGGAATGGATATTGGTGGATAGACTGTCGACTGAATATAGAAAGGGATTTGATAGCTTTTTGGAGTTTACTATTGAAAATGTCAAAGATTCCAATTTAATTCCATATCAGTATATTAAATGTGAAAATTTGCAAAAGATAGGTGTTAAAAAGATAAAAGAATACTTATATTTCAATGGAATAGATCAAAGTTATAAACAATGAATTTGGCATGATGAAAAGGTTCCAATTACCGAATTTTTGTCAAAGAAGAGTATAAGAGATGATTATGAGTTAGATTTAAATGATGATCTTTTTGATATGATTGATGATGCACAATATGAAACAGAAGTAGATCCTATTAAGTTTCAACAATTGCTTAATGATGTTAAGAAACCGATCTATCCGGGTTATACAAAATTTACAAAGATGTCTGCATTATTGAAATTGTATAATTTGAAAGTAAGACATGGATGGAGTGATAAGAGTTTTTCAGACTTGTTAGCTTTACTACGAGAGATATTGCCAAATGATAATGAGATGCCACCATCTTTTTATGAGGCTAAAAAGACTTTATGCTCATTGGGTATGCAATATGAGAAAATTTACGCTTGCCTAAATGATTGTATTTTATATCGAAAGAAATTTAAAGATGCAATTTTTTGTCCAGTATATGGTGAGACTAGGTGGCAACAGAATAAGAATTCTAAAAAGGCAAAAGTTAGAACCCCTGCTAAGGTTTTGTGGTATATTCCTCCAATTCCTCGTTTTACCCGTCTATTCTGAAATCGTGAGCATGCTAAAGATCTAATCTAGCATGCGAATGAGAGGATAGAAGATGGTAAGCTTAGACATCCAGCCTATTCACCAGCTTGGAAAACAATAGTCTACAAATGGCCTTCTTTTGGAAGTGATCCAAGGAATCTTTGTCTTGGTCTATCTGCGGATGGTATTAATCCTCCTACAACTCTAAGTAGCAAATACAGTTATTGGTCTATAATGCTTGTAATCTATAATTTTTCTCCATGGTTGTGTATGAAAAAAAAGTTTACACTTCTTACAATGTTAATATCAGGACCTAGACAACCTGATAATGACATTGATGTATATTTAACCCCGTTGATTGATGAATTGGACAGTTTATGGAATGATGGTGTGAAAGCCTATGATGCATATAAGGATGAAGATTTTACTCTTAAGGTTGTGTTACTATGGACAATCAATGACTTCCCTGCATATAGGAATTTTTCTGGGTTTTCCATTAAAGGATATAAAGCATGTCCTATTTGTGATGAGAAAACAAGTTGTCAGTTCTTAAAACATGCTAGAAAATTGAGTTATATGGGATATAGAAGATTTTTACCTCGCAAAAATTTATACAGAAATTGGAAAAAAGCATTTAATGGTACTCAAGAATTTGAATTGGCACCACAATCTTTAACTGGAACAAAGATATTAGAAACAGTCTCTAAGCTCAAATTTAGGCTTGGAAAAGATAAATAAGTGATATCAGTAAAAAAAGAAAAAGACGCAGTAATTTGAAGGTTGTAAAAACTCCAAAGAGTTGTTGGAAGAAGAAATCTATATTCTTTGAGTTAGAGTATTGGCAATATTTACTTCTGAAACATAACTTAGATGTCATGCATATTGAGAAGAACATATATGATAGTATAATTGGGACTTTATTAAATATTCTAGGGAAGAATAAGGATAGTATTGGTGCCCACATGGATCTTGTTGGGGAAAAGCGAACATATTTACCCCCTGCTTGCTTCACATTGAAAAATGAAGAAAAAATATCAATTGTGTCATTCTTTATTTAATGTGAAGGTTCCTGAAGGTTATTCTTCTAATATTAGAACATTAGTGGATATGAACAATTTGAAACTAGTTGGACTTAAATCTCATGAATGTCATACACTAATACAACATCTGCTACCTATAGCGATCAGGTCCGTATTACCTAAAAATGTTCGATATGTAATCACCAGATTATACTTATTTTTTAATGGAATTTGTTCTAAGGTGGTCGATGTATCCAAGTTAGACGAACTATAATGTGAACTTGTTGTAACATTGTGTATGTTGGAATAGTTTTTTCCTCCTAGTTTTTTTGATATAGTGATACATGTACATTTGGTTAGAGAAGTGAAGTTATATGGTCCTGTTTATTTGAGATGGATGTATTCATTTGAGAGATATATGAAAATTCTAAAAGGATATGTTAGAAATCGAAGCCGGCCAGAAGGATGCATTGTAGAGTGTTATATCGTAGAAGAAGCTGTTGAGTTTTGTTCGGAGTATTTGGCAAATGTAGAAGCTATCAGAGTACCCGCATCTTCAAATATTAATAAAAGCATAAGTGCTGGTTTTGTATGTACAGTTAAATAATAACAACTAGACCAAGTATATCGTACTGTGTTACAAAATATAGCTGAAGTCCAACCTTTCATCGAGTAAGTTTTCTTGTGAATTAGATTTGTATTGATTGAATGTTAAATTCTTTAATAATAATGGTTTACTTTGGGGATGATTAGTTAAAGGGAGCATATAAATTGGATCAAAACACAATTCTCAATGAAATCAAAAAGAGAGAAGTGGATCCATGATGAACTTCATCGAACTTTTATTAGTTGGTTTCGCGAACGGGTAATTCCAATTAGTTGTTACAATTAATAGTTTGATTTCATTTTTTTCCTATTTTAGAGTATGAGTACTAATATGTTGGGTTTTCTAATTGTTAATTTTGCATTTTGAATAGATTGTAGTTGAAATAACCAAGGCAACACATAATCTATCTGATACATTGAAATGGATATCACATGAACCATCATTGGATGTAATTAAGTATAATACTTATCAAGTTAACAGTGTACATTTTTGCACAAGAAACCATGACAATATAAGAACAACCCAAAATAGTAGGGTAAGTATTATTGCAAAAACCATACAATTTTCAAGTTCGAAGGATATAAACCCAATAGAGGGTGATATGGTATACTATGGCATTATCGAAGAAATTTAGGAACTTGATTTTGTCACATTTCGGTTCTCTGTGTTTATGTGTCAATGGGTGGAGAGTAACCATGGGGTTAGAGAAGATGAGTTAGGCTTCACTTTAGTTGATCTAAACCGGATAGGTCACAAGAATGATCCATTTATATTGGCAACACAAGCAAAACAAATATTTTACGTCAACGATCCACGTGATGCTCGATAGTCGATTGTTCTTGCAACAAAACCAAAAGAATATCAAAATTTAGGAGTTGAAGATGAGAACGAAATACTTGTTGCTCAAAAAATATTCTCAAAAGAAGTTTCGGTGGAGGCTTTGATAGAAGATGTTATTGAAGGTGATGTAACATATTTACGAGATGATGGTGAAGGTATTTGGATTGATAATCAAAGAAAGAAACCAATGAGGTACAAATCAAATAAGTTATATATTTTGGTTTCATTTTTATGTCTTTATGGATTGATGTTTTCTTTTTTTAAATATATTATCTCTTATGTTTACATGCTTATATTTTCTATCTTAATTTTTGATCTACATTTGTGGTTTTATTATTTAACATGTAATTATTGACATGGAAAATGAAGGTACAGATGATGTTTATCAATTTACACCATCATAAAGTAGTCAAGGTGAAAGAAAACACAAAAAGAAACCAAGAGGAACGACTCAAATGAAGGAGTTGGTTATAAAAAGAAGTAATAACAAAAAAGAAGTTGTCGCATACAATGAATGGGGACAACTAACTGGGGATAAAAGTAAACATTTGGTGAGTTTTTATGGCCTTATGGTTCGTCGCAAGATCCCAATATATATTGATAACTAGACGCTTGTACCAACGGACCTAAAAAGTGAGCTCTGGCATATAATATTGGTATGAACATGAATTTTTTTATTTCATATTTATTAGAATATATATTTTGTATTAACATTATTTCTTTTACATTGTAGGAAACATTTGTATTAGACTACAAAGCAGCAAAAAAAGAAACTTTAAAAAGTTGTGGGAAAATGTGGAGAGATTTTAAGTCTAGGATTACAACTGAACTGATTTATGAGTATAGACATACTTGTCCAGAGTTATTAGAGTACCCTCCAGCATCATATGCACCGTGGATTGAACCTCAAGTTTGGGATGAGTTTGTTAAGAAAAGATTAAGTGCAGAATGGGAGGAAGCTAAGAAAGTACACCAGGAAAGAGCAACGCAAAATAAATATCCATATCATATGTCTCGCTTGGGTTATGTTGGATTAGAAGCTAAGATTGAAAAAGACGAAAGCCGATATGGTATTGATAGATCCGAGCTATGAAGTAGAAGACGTTTCTCTAAAAAAGGAGGCCATATTGAGGAAATCAAAGCAGTAGTTGATAGAATTGTAAGTTGCTTATTACAACATATTGATTATATTAATTTGTAATTTTGTTAAAAGTCTAGCATAGCCTAATATTCAATTTTGTACATATTTTGTAGGAAGATTATAATCAACAATTCCAAGTGGGAAATGTCGAGATAGACGGTTCTAATGATATCTTAACAATGGCTTTAGGCACTCCTGAATATTCTGGACGTGTACGAGGAATGGGATTTCATGTTAGCCACAGACAATATTGTCATCAATCTGCTCCAATAAAGAAGCAACAATCATTTGATTTGAAACAATGGCAAGATGAACAAACACGCAAGATGCAACAAATGCTTTAAGAACAAGAAGAACGGTTCAAAGCAGAAATTGCTAAGATTCAAGCAGGACAACAAAGTAATGTTGGTGGTTCTAATACAACTCCTTCACGGCCAGAAGTTCAAAGGGAAGAAATCTAACCACAAGAGATACATGTAAATCTAATAATGGCTGTAAGAATATCTTCACGACTCAAAAAAGTATGTTTATATGAGTTTCTTTCTTAACATATTGATTAACTATTTGTATTTATAAATTGTGTTTGATTTTCTATATTGTAGAACTGACCGTGCAAGCTTGCAGTGGGGTCTCGTGATAACATAGTTGCTTTAGGACATGTACAAGAGTCAACCTCATCAACTATTATTCACGGTAGGAAATTGGGGGAGAATAATTTTCGTGTATCAGTAGAAGTTATTCTTGATGCTACAACCCTAATTCCTATTCCAAATCCAGATGATGATATAAGGTTGGTAGGTGACGCACTTGGATCGCATCTTGCATGGCCTAAAATGCTTGTCATCTTTGAAGATAATTTAGTATACAGACCCATTTTCCAAATAAATTCATCATTTATTGAATTCTAATGTGAATTATTAACTTGTTTGTTAACATTTCATCATTTATTTGTATTTTAGGAGTTTAATGATATAAATAGGTATCAAATGGAGAAGAATAAATCTTCACAACCACAACCACCTCAAACACAAGAAAGAGTACATCCACAAAGAAATAAAGNCACAAACACAGTTTAAATTTGTTGATGGTGCACCAGCTTCTATAAAATTACTATTGAATACCATTCAAGGAGTAGATGAAGGTGTTGTTGTTAATAAACCCTTTAATGAAGAAGTGTTTGGAGAAGCTTTTTGTTTGCCCTTATTCAAAGAAGACATAATTGAGTTTTGCACGTTACAAAAGATTGGGGTCGTGCCTATTATGTTATACATGAGGTAAGAAGTTTATTTTTTTAATATATATAGAACTTCATATATATACATGTATCTATAGTTGGCAATTATATCATACAACACTTAATTCATATTGTATTTTATACATATAGGCATTTACACCATTTAGTGACCCAATATGCCTATCAAGCTAGGTATATTTTCATGGATCCTAGTGTAGTTGCTATAGAAGATGGTCCACGTGAAGATCGTGCTATAAGTATAGCAACCCGGATGTTATCCATAGAGAATAAACATCAATTTCTAATTACACCTTGGAATCATGGGTAAGAATTTAAACTTAATAAATTGTCATATGATCAACTACTTCCTATATGAAGTTAATTATTATATATTAATAATCTTTATCATCAATTTTATGAGTAGGGACCATTGGATGTTGTTTATCATTTATCCTCTTAAAGATTTTGCATAGTTTCTAGATCCTCTCGGCTTAGCTCTCCGTAAGGAAATTGGTCTAACAATGATCGAGTAAGTTCTCTAATAGTTATTTTGTTATAGTTTAGTTTCTTATGGTATTTTTACTTATGATTGCTATTGCTAACCTTTTATTATTTTGTTTGTGCATTTCTAATTCAAAGTGCATTCAAGATATATAATGTAGAAAAAGGGAAGAAAAAAAAATCAAATGGTCTAGTTTATAAGTTAATAAAGGTACTAAATTTGAATTAATAACACTTGTTAGGTGGAATATTAATTAAAATTACTTATATTTACTTATACTTATGTATAGTACCCAAGACACCCGACAAATGTTGAGTGCAGATTCTACATATGTAAATTTATGAGAGAAGTCATTGAACAAGCCAATGTTAAATCATTTACCACAATGGTATGTAACCATATGTTTTATTAGTTCTATTCTAATTTATAGTTTGATTGATAACTTTCTAATAAATAAGGTATTTGAATTTGTAGTTTAATGGACAAAATTTCTATACAAAGAATAATATCAATGGACTTCTTGAAGAATGGGTCGAAAAACTAATATAATTTCTCATTTGAGGTTCTTAATCTTGTCTATTTAAACTATATGTAGTCTTTGATGATCATGTTAGTTTGGCTTAGAAAACTAATGTATATATAGACTATATGGATTATTATGTTAATTTAATATTACTATGTAAATATATATTTATACTCCATTTTATTCCAAATATTTGATATATGTAATGAATTTGGATTATATTTATAAAATTTCAGGGGGTAGTATAGACAAATACATTACAAATACTCGCTGGAAATTATCTACCAAGGCGCCGTGAAAGGCATCTTCCACAGCGTCTGTTAAGCGCCTTGGTATCAAGATACCAAGACACTTAACAGACACCGTGGAAAATGTCTTTCATGGCGCCTAATAGGCACCTTAGTAGACATCTTCTACGGCGCTTTATAGGCGCCATGGAAGATGCCTTTCATGGTGCTTTATAGGTGCCGTGGAAGATACCTTTTACGGCGTCTTAATAGATCTTCCACGGCCCCTTATAAGCGCCTTCGTAGTGAAGACCTGTCATAGCACTTGGAATCAAGGCGCTTTTTTGGGCACCGTGAAAGGCCTTTCAAGGTACTTATAAAGCGCCTTGAAAGACATTTTTTGTTGCAATGAATGGTCACCACAAAATCTATAGTTGAAATTCCTTGGGATGCATGGGATGCCTAAAATAGGAGACTTCGTCACTCAAGTCAATATTGGTATGAATGAATCAATATGAGAAATGGATACATATTTATAGAAAAGAATTTTATTTTTAATAGAATTCTTCATATTTATCTTACAAAATCAAGTAAATAAATAAAATCAAGATATTTATCCAATCTCGTTACTCAAATTATGAAACTTTAAAAAAAAAAAAAATAGAAAAGAGGAAAACTACCTTATTTAAATGAAGCTCATCTAAATAGAAATCAATAGATAATCCCCTCAAATGGTAGCTTATATGGAGTCAGCCTTATTATGGAATCACATCTAGAATAAAGCTGACTCTAAATTCCATAAGGAATCATATATTCCATTCAAAATTTTTGCTTAACATGTCATCTTCCTGGCGAAACTAATTTTTTCGACATATGGATAAATAAATTGAGAGGAATAAAATTCAAACCTAACAATCAGCTCCTCACTCCTCAGTTGAGTACCACACGAACTAAAGGAGTAATTAAACTAATATTTTCATCGCTATCTTGCTACACCTATCAAAAAATATTGTATTTGCCTCTTAGTTCCAAGCAAATTCCAGACAGATTGCATACTTTCCAAGAAAGTCTTGCTCAATTTATTCAAGTTCTTAAATCTTGTCATGCAAATTGAAATTCTCCTCAGAATTTTCCATATGAACGAAATTCTAAATGGAATTAGTTCTTTTCAAGTAGAAAAATTTCATCAACTCCTCAATATTTGGATGAAAGAAACTGTTTAAAATTTACCTAAAAACATCACTAAACCAATCAGACTTCCAACTCGCTCTACAAACCTCACGAATTCTTTTTTAATGCTAGATGAAACTCGTTCCATGAATCTGGACAAGTTCATTACACGAATCTGGATAATATAATTGCTTGAACCTTTGGTCAAACTATTATGGTGCATGGTAGTCTCGTATTGCTCAAATCACTGTGTCTTGGATTGCTACTTAAGAGTCTTCATCCATTGGATTGGGAAAATCTCTTCTATTCAGTTGAATTTTGAAATCACCGTTCTTTGGAACTCACATTCTCTCTCTTGCAACTTTTTGAATTTCAAAACCATAAAACAATCTATCTACCCATTATAAGTCTTCCTTTATTTTTACAACCAATTCTATCTTTCACTTTCTCTTGCTTTTCTACTTCGCTCAAATCTCTTATTCTCCATTTCAACTTCACTATGCACTCAACACTCAAGTTAGAGTCTATGTATTCTTATAATCTACTTTATTTATCTAGGCCTTTCTATACACATGACTGTATCTTTTCTTTTTCTTTCTTATTCTTCTTCTTCTTCTCCTTCTTTCTTGTGAAACACTACCAGCATCTACACATCTTTAAGAAAAAAACATTTGTTGATTCGAATGCTTATTGCTATAGACAAAATTGAGATTAAGGAACACAACTCCTTCTAATGATAGCAAATTAACTCTATTAGAAAACAATTCGATAGCCTCTTTAATTAAGACCATTAGCAAAGACCAAACAAATTTCTCATTTCATTTCATATAATCACAATCAAACTTGTTCCATGGCAAATAATCCGAATAAAGATTCACATTGATCCTCGAGAACATCGCAAGATTTCTAGGTAGAGATAAATTATTCAAGGTCAATGAATTTGAAAAAATTAGAAGACTCTATAACATCTAACCCACAATAAAAATTAGATTGCCTCATTCGTCTGAAAGGGTTTATTTGATTGTAGAAGGTTGGACTTGCTTTTATGAATATATTTTTGAACAAGGTCTTTGTTTCCCATTTGCATCGTTCATTTGTATCATTTATCTTCACTTAAATAGTTCAGCTGCTCAATTTATGCCAAGTGTATGGAGGCTTCTTCTCTCCATAATTTTAGTTTACAAATTTGAGACATTAACCATTCTTCTTGAAGAGTTCCTTACATGTAACTAGATAAAATAAAACCAAAGCGATTTGGATCAGTAGCCTCCATTTACTTAGTATAAATTGGGCAGGTGAAATATTTAAGTGAAGACAAACAGTCTGAAGGAATGGTGGAAGCGGGAAACAAAGACCTTGTTCGAAAGTATCTTCATAAAGGCATGTCCAATCTTCTACAACTAAATCCACCCTTTCGTATGAATGACGCAATCTAATTTTTATTGGGGGTTAGATGTCATAGAGTTTTCTAATCTTTTCTCAATTAGAGGAAGATAATTTAGACAGATGATTTTTTACATCGGATAATCTAACTCCACCTAGAAACTTTGTGGTACTCTTGGGTCAATATAAATTTTCATTCGGATTATTCACTGTGAAACAGTTTCGTTGTGACCTTTGTGGTGAAAAAAATTGAGGAATTTGTTTGGCCTTTCCTAATGGTCTTAATTGAAGAGACTATGGAGCTGGAATTGTCTTCAAATAGAGGTAATTTCCTATCACTAAGAGTGTTGTTCCTTAATCTCATTTTTGTCTACAATAATAAGTATTTGGATCAATAAGTATGCTTTTTGTAAAGATTTGTGGATGGTGGTAGAGCTTTGCTAGAAAAAAAAAAGATACAATCATGTGTATAGAAAGGTATGGATAAATAAAGTAGATTATAAGAGTATATAGACACTTACTTGAGTGTTGAGTTGAAACGGAGAATAAGAGATTTGAGAGAAGTAGGAAAGTAAGAGAGAGTGAAAGAAAGAATTGGTTGTGAAATTCAAAAAAAAAATGAAAATAGAGGGAATGTGAGTTCCAATGGATGGTGATTTCAAAATTCAAATAAATAAAGGATATTTTTCCAATCTAATGGATCAAGACTCTTAATTAGCAATCCAAGGCATAATGATTTGAGCAATATGATGCTAACATGTGTCTTAATAGTTTGACCAAAAGTTCAAGCAATTAAATTATCCAGATTCATATAATGAACTTGTGCATTTATTGAATGAACTTGTC
>JXTB01000405.1:0-14540 GCA_002914805.1 Parasponia andersonii
ATGATTATAAATATTTTGGGGATGTATATTTTCATGATAGTCAAAAAATAGTACAACTTGTATAGTGATTAAGTGAGTTTATTATTGGTTTAATAATAGAGATACGTCAACTGTATGTAGAGCAAAGAGCATTTCAAAAAAAAAAAAAAGAAAACACAAAGAAGCTCTGAATCGAGGTAAGTAATGTCACATCTACAATGTAAGAAATTCTCTGCTTCTGTGAATCTGTGGAATCTGTGAATATGTGTATATACATATTAGTCATTCTAGTTTGCATGAGACATAAACATATGGTGTATTTATATTGCCTGATAAGTATTAGTGAATATGGTGTGGCGGGCCAGCGCCCAAATATGTGATATGGTTCCTTCAGGAACACTATGGTTCTTTTGGGAACACTCTGACAGCGGTATGGGGGGGACCTCTGCTGTACATAGAGGGGATTTTCTGGGGCTCAAGACCTCCATATAGCTCATGATATGTTATATGTTCTCTGAGTGGCTCAGTATGCAATTCATGGTCTTGTTAGGTAATGCAATATACGCAGGGATCCCAATCATATAATTATCTGTTCTCTGTCATGTGCTCTCTATATCTACATATGTTACTTACTGAGTTTTATACTCATTAATATTCTTACATTACAGAAGGTACAGATAATATGTGAGTTGGAGGAGGAGCGCCGACTTTTCGACTGCGGCTTATGTATATGAGCATTTTGACGCTATGGTTTTCAAATAGGCGATTTTGTACCTATTTTGTCTGTATACATTATGTAAATTTTATGAGAGGCCCACTTTGAGAGGGTGTATATATGTATATATATTACAGTATGTATAATTATGAGTGGAGTTTTCTTTCTCTTTCTAAAAGGTTAAAAGAATAAAATTTTCTCCTATTTTATCAGTTCTAAGTCGAGTAACGTCTTCTGATTTCACTAAATAATTATACAATTATCTCTATACACATGTGTTGGAATTGAGAGGGATGTTATAGTTGGTATCAAAACTTATGTTTTAAAATGATTCCGAAGACCGCTTATGTGATGTCCAAGATTCTCACATACATAATAAGCCAATAATAAACATATTCATATTGCATAATAGACATATCAAGCAACTAGTATCAATTTCTTGGTAAACTACTTATTCTGATTGTTAAATGATCTGTATTATTGTATTAATATTTGTTTAAGTGCTCCCATGCAGTGTAAAGGCTCAGTACCCTCAGAGAGAGAGAGCTCATTATGTATATTTTTATGAGAGGTCCACTTTGGGAGTATGTATGTATGTATAAATTATACTATATGTAAAAATGAGTGGAGTTTTTCTTTCTCTCTCTAGAAAGTCAAAAGTTTTAATTTTCCCTTGTTTTATCAGTTTTAAGTCGAGTAGCGTCTCCCGATCTCACGAAATAGTTATACAAATATCCTTACGTATGTGTGTAGGATCAGGGGATGTCACAATTGGTATCAGAGCTTATGTTTTAAAATGATTCTGAAGACCGCTTATATACACATGTCGGGAAGGAAAGGAAACCTCACTTCTCTGTAAGTGTTTGATATGCATTTTGATATCTGTTCGAATTTTTTTTATTGCATTCATATTCTGGTGATGATTATTATTGGCTATAATTGGAACTATGGAATCTGGGTGTAAAGATATTAGTATAGTGACTACTTGGGGTCAAGACAATTTTGAGAGGGGTGCATCTTCTCCACAGGGTGGTAATCAGGTTGAACAGTTGGCTTCTTTGATACAAAATATTTTGGAGCAATGTATGAGACAAGAAAATCAACCTAACCCTCCACCACCACCACCTCAACATAGGCAAGATGCTAGTGAAAGTGCTGGGGAAAGATTCAGGAAACTCCAGCCTCCAACCTTTGATGGTGGGGTTGATCCGATACAAGCAGAGCAGTGGATTAGGACCACTGAGCATATGCTGGCTTACGCCAAGGTTCCTGATGCAGATAAGGTTCCTTGTGCTAGTTTTATGCTGAGACACCATGCTGAATATTGGTGGGACACTGAGTACTACTCATGATATCACTACTATGACCTGGGAGAGGTTTAGGGAGTTATTTTATGGAAAATACTTTACCGATGCCATGAGAGCTAGCAGGAGGGTTGAGTTTGCTAATCTGAAGCAGGATGAAATGTCTGTTGTAGAATACATCCGTAAGTTTGATGAGTTATCACGATATGCACCTCAAATGGTTGCCACTAATGAGTTAAAGATAGATCAGTTTATGCAGGGCCTAAGGAAGACTATTGTGAGGGATTTGAAATCTGGTGGAATACGAGGTGTACCATTCGCTTTGATTGCAGACAGGGCACTAGATGCCGAGCAGGCAGATAAAGATGTTCTAGATGAAGAAAAGATCAAGAAAGAAAGATAGGCTAGAGAGATGCAAAGAGGTTTTAGACCTAGTTTTCAAGTAGAAAAAGGACAGACTTAGTTTCAACGTCCTCAGAATATGAAGAGGAAGGGAGTTCTAGCTCAACAGCCTCGACCTGATCAAGGTAAGCGTCCCACGATTGACCAAAGGACCACTACTACTGGTTTACAGCAGTGCAAACTCTGTGGCAAGAATCATATTGGAGAGTGTCGTAAAGCTGCAAGGTTATGCTTCAGATACAGTAAAAGTGGTCATTTCATCAAAGATTGGCCTGAAGCGGCAAGTGATCAGAAGAAACCTGGTGGTAGGCTGTACGCCATGACAGAGACAGATACTGGACTTGAGACCTAGGCAGACCCATCTATTATCACATGTGAGATATTAATTTATGGCATTATAGCTCATGCATTAATAAATTCAAGATCCATACATTCACATGCTTCATTAACATTTGTGAGGAGATTGGGTCGTCCTATAGATCAAATGAGTACTCCATTTGGCACTACACTTCCCTCTAGAGAGGTCATGTATTCAAATAAAATTTTGAGAGCCTGTCCTATTATGGTGGATGATAAAGAGTTATTTGTAGACTTAATTTTGCTTGAAATGGATGACTATGAAATCATTTTGGGTATGGATTGGTTGTCAAAGTATTTTGCTAAGATTGACTGTAAAAACAAAATGGTGACATTTCATCCTCCTAATGCTGATCAGTTCACACTTATAGGTACTCAGTATAAAACCAAGTTTCCTTTGATCTCAGCCATGAAAGCTCAGAAATTGTTAGGGAAAAATGGTACAGGGTATTTGGCCAGTATTGTTAATACATCTGTGGAGCAGAAGTTGAGGCCAGAAGATGTGCCAGTTGCGCAAGATTTTCTGGAAGTGTTTCAGGAAGATTTACCAGGTTTGCCACCTGTAAGAGAAATTCATTTTGCTATTGATTTGGTACAAGGTACTACACCTATTTCTAAGACACCCTATAGGATGGCCGAAGCAGAATTAAAGGAGTTAAAGACTCAGTTACAAGAATTGCTAGACAAAGGATTTGTACGTCCTAGCTTTTCACTGTGGGATGCGCCAGTTCTATTTGTGAAAAAGAAAGATGGCACTATGCGATTGTGTATTGACTATAGAAAGATTAACAAAGTGACTATTAAAAACAAGTATCCCATACCTCGCATCGATGATTTGTTTGATTAACTACAGGGTGTTTCTGTGTTTTCAAAGATTGATTTGAGATCTGGTTACCATCAGTTGAGAGTCAGGAAGGAAGATATTCCGAAGACTACTTTTAGAACTCGGTATGGTCATTATGAGTTTCTAGTTATGCCATTTGGTCTAACCAATGCTCTAGTAGCATTTATGGATCTAATGAACAGAATATTTAAGGAATTCCTTGATAAGATTATTATTGTGTTCATCGACAACATTTTAGTATACTCATGATCTAGAGAAGAGCATATAGAACATTTGAGAACTACCCTTCAGATATTGAAAGAGAAGGAGTTATATGCTAAATTCAAGAAATGCGAGTTCTAGTTAAAAAAAGTGTTATTCCTTGATCACATTATTTCTCAGGATGGGATTTCTGTTGACCTTACCAAGGTTGAAGCAGTTAATAACTGGTCTAGACCTACCAATATTACTGAGGTCAGAAGTTTTCTAGGTTTGGCTAGTTATTACAGAAGGTTTGCTGAGGGATTTTCTAAGATAGCTATGCCACTTACACAGTTGACCAGGAAGAGCAATAAGTTCATATGGACAGAGGAGTGTCAAAGGAGTTTTCAAGAATTGAAGTGGAGATTAATTTCTGCACCAGTCCTGACCATACCTTTAGGCACTGAGGGATTCATTATATATAGTGATGCTTCGAAACAAGGTCTGGGATGTGTTCTCATGCAAAGTGGAAAAGTTATTGCTTATGCTTCAAGACAGCTAAGGATTATGAACGTAACTACCCTACTCATGATTTAGAACTAGCAGCAGTGGTATTTGCATTGAAGATTTGGCGACATTATCTGTATGGTGTACATTGTGAAATCTTTACTGACCACAAAAGTTTGAAGTATTTGTTCACTCAGAAAGAACTGAACATGAGGCAAAGATGTTGGCTACAATTGGTAAAAGACTATGATTGTGACATCAATTATCATCCAGGAAAAGCCAATGTTGTGGAGGATGCACTCAGTAGAAAATCATATGGTAGTTTGGCAGCTTTACATGAATTGGAGAAACATTTGCAGGAGGATTTATGCAGATCTGGTATCGAGCTAATTCCTGGGAAATTATCTGTTATGACTTTACAATCTACCTTATTAGATAGAATTAAACAAGGCTAGAAGGAAGATCCTGAGTTAATTGGATACAAAGAATCAGTAGAATCGGGGAAAAAGTCAGATTTCACAATTTCTGCTAAAGAAGCTATCAGATTTCAAGGTAGACTATGCGTACTAGATAACAGAAATATCAAGAAAGAAATTCTAGTAGAAGCACACAATACTCCATATTCAGTCCATCTAGGTACTACTAAAATGTATAATGATTTAAATATTCTTTATTGGTGGGCAGGAATGAAAAAGGATATTTTTTAGTTTATGGAACATTGTTTAACATGTCAACAAACTATGGCTGAGCACAAAAGACCAGCGGGAGAGCTGCAACCACTTCAGTTACCAGAGTGGAAATGGGAGGAGATTGCTATGGATTTTGTAGTTGGGTTACCAAAGACAGTTTCTCGTCAGGATGCAGTTTGGGCTATAGTTGACAGACACACTAAGGTAGCACATTTTATTCCGATTTCTATGACCTACTCCATGGCTAAACTTGCTGCATTATACATTAAGGAGATTGTTAGACTTCATGGAATTCCAGTTTCTATAATCTCAGATAGAGATGCCAGATTTACTTCAAAATTTTGGGAGAGTGTACAGCGAGCCCTAGGAACTAAATTGAAATTTAGTACTGTATTCCATCCTCAGATAGATGGTCAGGATGAGAGAACTATTCAAATATTAGAAGATATGCTCAGAGCTTGTGTTATGGAATTCCAGGAGTCATGGAACCATTACCTACCACTAATTGAGTTCTCCTATAATAACAGCTTTCAAGCAATGATTGGTGTTGTACCTTATGAGATGTTGTATGGCAGAAAATGTAGATCTCCAGTTCACTAGGATGAGGTTGGAGAGAGACGTTATTTGGGTCCCGATATTGTTAGAGATACAGCTGAGGCAATAGAAAAAATCAGAAAACGTATGATAGCAGCTCAAAATAGACAGAAATTTTATGCAGATCCAGAACGCCGACCCTTACACTTTTCTATTGGTGATAAAGTATTTCTCAAAGTAGCCTCTATGAAAGGTGTAATGAGATTTAGAAAGAAAGGAAAGTTGAGCTCAAGATTTATAGGTCCTTATGAGATCCTTGAGAAAGTTGGGATTGTCGCTTATAGGCTTGCCCTACCCCCAGAATTATCAGGTGTACACAACGTCTTCCATATTTCTATGCTGAGAAAATATGTATCAGATCCATCCCATGTTCTTAACCAGGAGCCACTTGAACTGGATCCAAAATTAAACTATAAGGAACGTCCTGTTCAAATTCTAGACAGAAAGGAGAAAGAATTTAGAAATAAAAAGATTCCTCTAGTGAATATTCTATGGCGAAACCATTCTGTTGAGGATGACATTTAGGAAAGCAACATTCAGAATTATTTAGGTAAGCAAATTTCGAGGACGAAATTTAATAAGGGGGGAAGATTGTGATGCCCAAGATTCTCATATACATAATAAGCCAATAATAAACATATTCATATTGCATAATAGACATATCAAGCAACTAGTATCAATTTCATGGTAAATTACTCATTCTGATTATTAAATGATTTGTATTATTGTACTAATATTTGTGGAAGTGCTCCCATACAGTGTAAAGGCTCAGTACCCTCAGAGAGAGAGAGAGATCTTGGTGTGTGAAAGGAACAAAGAATACATTTATGAATAGTAATACTATACGAACATGCATTAAAATCATGTCTGTTGATAACTTGGTCAAATAGTAGTTTTTCGGTAAAATGCATTTTTCATGCTTTTCGGAGCCAAATTCACTGTGCGTTTAACACGTCAAATAGCTTTTATTTAATGTGTAGAAACAATTTCTAGCATTTTCCAAAATTTTGGTTTCAGGTAAGCACGAGGTGGCAGTTACTGTACTGAACTCTGTTTAATTATATTAAGCTAGCTTAGGTTAAGCTTAATCGCGTAATGTCATCTTTGTGCACTCTAATAATTAGGCATTGATACTTTGTTTGTATTATTAATTAGAGTCAAATTGAATTATTTTTATGTTTAATGATTGGTTATGGGCCTAGGTTCACTAGATTATAATAAGATTGGCCATATGAGATTATAGGCCAAAGTATGACTAGTTTTCACCTCTTAAGCTAGGTTTCACCATTTTGGTCTACACTTAGGTGTATAGGATAGACCAGCAATGTGGTGAGTATGATAAGGATATTTTAGAACTGGTCACATGGAAATTAAGGTGCAAAAGTTCCAAAATACCCCTTAGAACTTAAGTTATGCCATTTCTTAGTTATTAAGTATCACTTTTGGACCAAATCTGGTCATTTTCTTCTCCTTTCTCTCTAGCCACAACCTGAAACTCTCCCACTCATTTTTAGACTTCTATCAACTCCCATTAACCATTTCCAAGTGGTAGAACTCAATTTGGAGCTCAAGAAAGTAAGATAGGTCCAAACTAGTCAAGGTAATTCTACTAATTCTCCTTTCTAGGTTTTGTTTTATTATTTCAATTCTCCACTTGATACCACTTAAATAATGATTCCTCTAGGTCCTCTTGAGTCCTAAGATGAATTTCTAAGCCATAGAAATCAGTTTTGTGGAAGACGAAAGCAAGAGCTTCAACAAAGGTTCAAACTAGTCAAGGTGAGGTTTTTATGGAATTTGGAATTTATTTCTATTGCATTAGCCCTTAAATCAACGCTTTTATTTGATGAATAAAGGTCCTAGAAAACCTTATATATGGTTGAAAATATAGAATTTAAGTGGAGGATTAAAGTTAGACTCAAAGCCCCATAGTTTGCTATTTGTGGATTCAAGTGTTTTCATTGTTGGAATAAGTTGTCTACACTTGTAATTTGATTTCATTACTTGGAATGTGTAAGACATTGATCCTTTTATGTAGATTACACCTATTTACTGGCTGTTTATGATGATATACAAGTATAAAAGTCGTTTTAAACTTTGTTTAAACCTAAAGGAATTCAAGTGCATCTAGGTTGTTCTAAATGATCCTCTTTGAGGTGTATATGTGGGAATTGGCTTGTGGATTGTTATTGCAGATCTTAAACCATGATTTTAATCATGTGGGAATGTCCTAAAAATAGGGGAGGTGCTGTCCAAATATTTTTAAAACCAAATGGTACTATTTAGAAGCAAATGGACTAGTTTGTATGAAAGTATGTGCCATTTTGGTTCATTCTGTGATTAGATTTCCTGATTTTGTGAAAGTTGTGATTTCTGCTTGTGGTTGCTTTCTTTAAGTATTTTACATTATAGTAATCATTCTAGTAATGATATTGATATCAGGTCTTCCATACACCTTACCACTGAGGATACTGACCCTTTTCACTATCTTTTCTGTCGGACACAAGGTAAGTAACGTTACACCTGCAATGTAAGAAATTATTTGTTCTGTGAACTTATGGAATCCTTGAATTATATGAAAAATTGTATTTGTTATTCTGTTATGCCTAAAGCTTAAATATCTAAATCTGTAATTCCAACATACATGAGGCATGAACATGTGGTGTATTTATATTGTCTAACGAGTATTACTGAATGGGGTGTGGCAGGCCAGCGCACAATTATCTGGTTCCTTCGAGAATATTATCTAGTTCTTTCGAGGACATTATTAAGTTCCTTCGAGGATAATATTTAGTTCTTTCGAGAACACTCTGATAGTGGTATGGGGAGGACCTCTGCAGTACACAGAGGGGTTTGAAATGTATTTGAGACTCGAGACCTCCATACGACGGCTTATGATTAGTTATTAGTTATCTGAGTGGCTCAGTATGCGATTCATGGTCTTGTCAGTCAATACAAAATACACAGGGATCCCAATCATACCATTATCTGTTTTCTAGAATATGCACGTTGCATTTACACTCGTTACTTACTGATTTTTATACTCACAAATATTCTTACATTGCAGATGATACTGCTTATATGTGAGTTAAGAGGAGGAGCACCAACTTTCTGACTGCAGCTTGTGTATATGAGCATTTTGACGCTGTGATTTCCTGACTGAGAATTTTGTATCTGTTTAAAGTGTGTGTACATTATGTATATTTTTATGAGAGGTCCACTTTGGAAGTATGTATGTATGTATAAATTATACTATATGTAAAAATGAGTGGAGTTTTTCTTTCTCTCTCTAGAAAGTCAAAATTTTTAATTTTCCCTTGTTTTATCAGTTCTAAGTCGAGTAACTTCTCCCGATCTCGCTAAATAGTTATACAAATATCCTTACATACGTGTGTGGGATCGGGGGATGTCACTGGTAATGAATATTATTGGCTATAATTGGAACTATGGATTCTAGGTGTCAGGATATCAGTATGGTGACTACTCAGGGTCAAGATAATTTTGAGAGGGACATATCTTCTTCACAGGGTGGTAATCAGGTTGAACAGTTGGCTTTTTTGATACAAAATATTTTTAGAGCAGCGTATGAGACAAGAACATTAACCTAACCCTCTATATAGCCACCTCAAAAGAGATAGGATACTAGTGAGAGTGCTGGGGAAAGATTCAGGAAACTCCAGCCTCCAACCTTTGATGGTGGGGTTGATCTAATTCAGGCAGAGCAATGGATTAGGACCACTGAGCGTATGCTAGCTAAGGCTAAGGTTCCTTGTGCTAGTTTCATGCTAAGACATCATGCTGAATACTGGTGGGACACCATGAGTACTATTCATGATGTCACTACTATGACTTGGGAGCGGTTTAGAGAGTTGTTTTACGGGAAGTACTTTATAGATGCTGTGAGAGCTAGCAGAAGAGTAGAGTTTACAAATCTAAAACAAGGAGAGATGTCTGTTGCCAAATACATCCGCAAATTTGATGAGTTATCACGATATGCAGCTCACATGGTTGCCACCAATGAGCTCAAGGTAGATCAATTTATGCAAGGTCTGAGGAAGACTATTGTTAGAGATTTGAAATCAGGTGGAATTCGAGGTGTACCATTTGCTCAGACATCAGATAGGGCGTTGGATGCTGAGCAAGCAGAGAAAGATGTTTTGGATGAGGAAAAGATTAGGAGAGAAAGACTAGCTAGGGAAATGCAAAGAGGTTTTAGAGCCAGTTTTCAAGGAAATAGAGGAGGACAGACTCAAGTTCAACGTCCTGAAGATATGAAAAGGAATAGAGCTCCAACTCAACGGACCCGACCTGATCATGGTAAGCATCCCAAGACTGACCAGTGGACTACTACTATCACTATATCACCTTGCCCATCATGTGGATCAATCATTCTTGGGAGTGTCGTAAGGGCACAGGATTATGCTACAAATGTGGTAAAAGTGGTCATTTTATTAAGAATTGCCCTGAAATGAAAAATGATCAGAAGAAACTTGGTGGAAAGCTGTATGCTATGGCTGAGACAGTTGTTGGAGATGAGACTGAGGCAGACCCATCTATTATCACAAGTGAGATATTTATTTTTGGCATCATAGCTCATGCATTAATAGATTCAGGATCCACACATTCACATGCATCATTAACATTTGTGAGGAGATTGGATCGTCCAATAGATCAAATGAGTACTTCATTCAGTACCACACTTCCTTCTGGAGAGGTTATGTATTCAGACAAAATTTGGAGAGCTTGTCCTATTGTGGTGGATGATAGAGAATTATTTGCAGACTTGATTATGCTTGATATGAATGATTATGAGATTATTTTGTGTATGGATTGGCTATCAAAGTATTTTACTAAGATTGATTGCAAAAAGAAAATGGTGACATTTCATCCTCCTAATACTTGTGGGTACTCAGAGTAAAGCAAAGTTTCCTTTGATATCAGCTATGAAAGCTCAGAAATTGCTAGAAAAAGGTTGTGCAGGATATTTGATCAGTATTGTTGATACATCTGTTGAGCAGAAATTTAGACCAGAAGATATGCTAGTTGTGCAAGATTTCCTGGATGTGTTTCAAGAAGATTTGCCTGGTTTGCCACCTATAAGAGAAATAGACTTTGTTGTTGATTTTGTACCAGGTACTGCACCTATTTCTAAGACACCATATAGGATGGCCCTAGTAGAGCTAAAGGAGTTAAAGAGTCAACTACAAGAGTTACTAGATAAAGGATTTATACATCCTAGCTTTTCACCATGGGGTGCACCAGTCTTATTTGTGAAAAAGAAAGATGGAACTTTGCGATTGTGCATTGACTACAGAGAACTTAACAAAGTAACTATTAAAAACAAGTATCTCTTACCTCACATCGATGATTTGTTTGATCAACTACAGGGTGCTTGTATGTTTTCAAAGATTGATTTGAGGTTCGGTTACCATCAATTAAGAGTTAGAGATGAAGATATCCTGAAGACTGCTTTAGAACTCAGTATGGCCATTATGAGATTCTGGTTATGCCATTTGGTCTAACCAATGCTCCAGCAGCATTTATGGATCTACTGAATAGAATATTTAAGGAATTCCTTGATAAGTTTGTTATTGTGTTCATCGACGACATTTTAGTATACTCACAATCTAGAGAAGAACATATAGAACATTTGAGAACTACCTTCAGATATTGAAAGAGAAGGAGTTATATACTAAATTCAAGAAATGTGAGTTCTGGTTAGAAAAAGTGTCATTCTTTGGTCACGTTGTTTCTCAGGATAGGATTTCTATTGACCCCACCAAGGTTGAGGCAGTTAATAATTGGTCTAAACCTACCAATGTTACAGAGATCAGAAGTTTTCTAGGTTTGGCTGGTTATTATAGAAGGTTTGTTGAGGGATTCTCTAAAATTGCCATGCCCCTTACACAATTAACCAGGAAGAGTAACAATTTTATATGGATCGATGAGTGTGAGAAAAGTTTTCAAGAATTGAAGCAGAGATTAATTTTAGCACCGGTCCTAACTATACCTTTAGGTACAGAAGGGTTTGTTATTCATAGTGATGCTTCGAAACAAGGTCTAGGATGTGTCCTCATGCAAAATGGGAAGGTTATCGCTTATGCTTCAAGACAGCTAAAGAATTATGAGCGTAATTATCCTACTCATGATATAGAACTGGTAGCAGTGATATTTGCATTGAAGATTTGGCGACATTATCTGTATGGTGTTCATTGTGAAATTTTTACCGATCACAAAAGTTTGAAGTATCTGTTCATTCAGAAGGAATTGAATATGAGGCAAAGACGTTGGCTAGAATTGGTAAAAGACTATGATTATGACATCAGTTATCATCTAGGAAAAGCCAATGTTGTGGCAGATGCACTCAGCAAAAAATCATCTGGTAGTTTGGCAGCTTTACATGAATTAGAGAAACCTTTGCAAGAGGATTTATGCAGATTTGGTATCGTGCTAATTACTGGGAAATTATTTGCTATGACTTTACAATCTACCTTGTCAGATAGAATTAAACAAGGCCAGAAGGAAGATCTGCAGTTAATTGGATACAAAGAATTAATAGAATCAGGGAAAAAGCCAGATTTCACTATTTCTGCTGAAAGAGTTATCAGATTTCAAGGTAGACTCTTTGTACCAGATGACAGAAGTATCAAGGAAGAAATTCTAGTAGAAGCACATAATACTCCATATTCAGTCCGCCCAGGTACTACTAAAATGTATAATGATTTGAAGAGTCTTTACTGGTGGACAGGAATGAAGAAGGATATTTTCAAGTTTGTCGAACACTGTCTAACATGTCAACAGATTAAGGCTGAGCACAAAAGACTAGCAGGAGAGCTACAATCACTTCCATTACCTGAGTGGAAATGGGAGGAGATCGCCATGGATTTTGTAGTTGGGTTACCAAAGACAGTATCTCGTCAGGATGCAGTTTGGGATATAGTCGACAGACACACTAAGGTAGCTCATTTTATTCCAATTTCTATTACCTACTCCATGGATAAACTTGCAGCATTGTACATTAAGGAGATTGTTAGACTTCATGGGATTCCATTTTCCATAGTCTCAGATAGAGATGCTAGATTTACTTCAAAATATTGGGAGAGTGTACAACGAGCTTTGGGAACTAAATTGAAATTTAGTACTGCATTCCACCCTCAGACAGATGGCCAGGCTGAGAGGACTATTCAAATCTTGGAAGACATGCTTAGAGCTTATGTTATGGACTTCCAAGGATCGTGAAATCATTACCTATCGTTAATTGAGTTTTCCTATAATAACAGCTTTTAAGCTCCAATTGGTGTTGCACCTTATGAGATGCTGTATGGTAGAAAGTATAGATCTCCAGTACATTGGGATGAGGTTGGAGAACGACGATATTTAGGTCCTGATATTGTTAGAAATACAGCTGAGGCAGTAGAAAAGATCAAAAAATGTATGATAACAGCTCAAAGTAGACAGAAATTTTATGCAGATCTAGAACGTCGACCTTTACATTTTTCTGTTGGTGACAAGGTATTTCTAAAGGTTGCCCCTATGAAAGGTGTCATGAGATTTGGAAAGAAAGGGAAGTTAAGTCCTAGATTCATAGGTCCTTATGAGATCCTTGAGAAAGTAGGGAATGTCGCCAATAGGCTTGTATTACCTCCAGAGTTATTATGTGTGCATAACGTCTTCCATATTTCTATATTAAAGAAGTATGTATCAAACCCATCCCATGTTCTTAGCCAGGAGCCACTTGAACTAGATCCAAAATTAACCTACGAGGAATATCCGGTTCGGGTTTTAGATAGAAAGGAGAAAGAATTGAGAAACAAGAAGATTCCCTTGGTGAAGGTCCTGTGGCGAGACCATTCCGTAAAAGAGGCTACATGGGAGCGGGAAGACGAAATGAGAAGCCAATATCCAGAATTGTTTGGTGAGTAAATTTTGAGGATGAAATTTTTATTAGGAGGGAAGGATTGTGATATCATGAATTTCAAAACAACACCCAATCCTTCACATAATTAAAAAAGCCAATAATAATCGTAATGGCATATCATTTTATATTAGTACCCCATGTAGAAATAGGGTTTATTACCTATCTTTTCAATTTATCATTTTTTTTAGTACCTGTTTCATAAACTTATTTTGTTTATTAATCTTTACTTACTAACTAATTTTACAGTGAAATGCTCGAGATGGGCTCCTTCGTACTAGTTGATGTGTACTAAAATTAACTATAATTTCTGATATTTTATTTCACTTAATTGGTGTTTAGTCAGATCATTGATTTTGTGCATACTTGAAAACTCTTTAGTTTAAATGTGCTTAAAAGATATTTTGGTACAACTTAATGAGCATTAAATGGTCTAACATGTAATAGGAATTTGCACATATGGCCTACTATTTTTATTTTTTTTTAATTTGATTTGACTGGTATTTTTACTACCAAATTGACTTTCTAGGATTCTACAAATATCTTCGTATGTTTATTTCAATTACGCAGTATAAGGCTTGGTGTTCATAATTGGAGTCTAGTCAATCGTCTTATAACTTTTGTATACATACATCTCTCTTGTATTTTATTAGATATAAAGGTAATTATTGTTGTGCCGAGTATTATTTTATATTTTAAATCATTAATGTATATATGTTCACTTATGTGCATAAATAAATACTATTAAAAATATACATATATATATGTAATAAGGATCCAGAGACTTCGAGTAAGGCAGTGAACTTACTCCCTTCTCAAAGTCTCTTCCTTTTATTTCATTATTTAAAAGTTCTTCATACTATTTTGATGAGGGCCTTTCTCTACTAGTGCTGACATGCCCTCTGTTATCAACAGCCCAAATATTTTTCCTTATAGTCTGATATGAGAGTTGCAAAAATGGAATATATTTTCTCACAAGGTATGCTAATAATAAATATGGAGAGTCACTTCATATTTATTTACAGAATTCAAGGCTTACAATAAAGGTGACTTT
>JXTB01000405.1:14784-25485 GCA_002914805.1 Parasponia andersonii
ATGATTATAAATATTTTGGGGATGTATATTTTCATGATAGTCAAAAAATAGTACAACTTGTATAGTGATTAAGTGAGTTTATTATTGGTTTAATATTAGAGATACGTCAACTGTACGTAGAGCAAAGAGCATTTCAACAAAAAAAACAGAAAACACAAAGAAGCCTTGAATCGAGATAAGTAACGTCACACCTACAATGTAAGAAATTCTCTGTTTCTGTGAATCTATAGAATCTGTGAATATGTGTATGTGCATATTAGTCATTATGCTTTCCATGAGACATGAACATGTAGTGTATTATATTACCTGATAAGTATTAGTGAATAGGGTGTGGCAGGCCAGTGCCCAAATATGTGATATGGTTCCTTCGGGAACACTATGATTCCTTTGGGAACACTCTGACGGCGGTATAGGGTGGACCTCTGCTATACACAAAGGGGATTTTCTGGGGCTCGAGACCTCCATATAGCTCATGATATATTATATGTTCTCTAAGTGGCTCAGTATGTGATTCACGGTCTTGTCAGGCAATGCAATATACACAGGGATCCCAATCATATAATTGTCTATTCTCTGTTATGTGCACTCTGTATCTACATATGTTACTTACTGAGTTTTATACTCATTAATATTCTTACATTGCAGAAGGTATAGATAATATGTGAGTTGGAGGAAGAGCACCGACTTTCTGACCGTGGCTTGTGTATATGAGCATTTTGACGTTGTGGTTTTCTGATAAGCGATTTTGTACCTATTTTGTGTGTATACATTATGTAAATTTCATGAGAGGCCCACTTTGAAAGGGTGTATATATGTACATATATTGCAGTATGTATAATTATGAGTGGAGTTTTCTTTCTCTTTCCAAAAGGTTAAAAGATTTAAATTTTCTCCTATTTTATCAATTCTAAGTCGAGTAACGTCTCCCGATTTTACTAAATAATTATACAAATATCTCTATGCATGTGTGTTGGAACTGAGAGGGATGTTACATAAATGGTTAGTTGTTGGAATCATTTACCCCATTTCAGATAGCTCTTGGGTGAGTCATGTTCAATGTGTTCAAAAGAAGAGAGGAATGACTGTGGTCCCCAACAAGAACAATGAACTGATTCCTACAAAAATAGTAACGGGGTGGAGGGTATGCATGGATCATCAGAAGCTGAATAAGGCCATTCTTTCTCTACCATTCATTGATCAGATGCTTGATAAACTAGCTGGTCACAATTTTGACTGCTTCCTTGATGGCTATGGTGGTTATAACCAAATTGCTATTACACCAGATGAATAAGAATTGACCACACTCACTTGTCCTTATAGAACTTTTGCATTCAGAAGGATGCCTTTTGGTTTTTGTAATATCCAGCCACCTTTCAGAGGTATATGATGGCAATCTTTACAGATATGGTAGAGAAGTTCCTTGAGGTATTTGTAGATGATTTTTCAGTTTTCGGTGATTCATTTGATTTATACTTGGACAATCTATCCCTAGTGTATAAGCGCAGTGAAGACACAAACCTGGTGCATAATTGCGAGAAGTGCCATTTCATGGCACAATAAGGGGTAGTACTTGGTCACAAGATCTCTAAAAATGGCATTTAAGTTGATAAAGCCAAGTTAGAAACTATTGAGAAGCTTCCTCCTCCGGTCAATGTCAAGGGATTTTGAAGTTTTCTTGGCCACGCTGGGTTTTATCGAAGATTCATCAAGAACTTCTCCAAAATTACTAAACCATTATGCACGCTAAAGAAGGATGAGGTATTTAATTTTAATGATGCTTGTTTTCATGCGTTTGAAACTCTAAAATTAAGACTTGTGACAGCACCTGTAATTATGGCACTAGATTGAGCTTTACCATTTGAGTAGATGTGTCATGCTAGTGACTATATTGTTGGCGCCGTTTTGGGTTAGTGAAATGACAAGATGTTCCATGCCATTTATTATGCTAGCTAGAATCTCAACGAAGCTCAATCTAACTACACAATAATAGAGAAAAAGTTACTGGTGTCATGTTTGCATTCGACAAATTCAAATCCTATTTGATTGGCTAGGCCATGTAGTGATCAAATACCTTATTGCCAAGAAAGATGCAAAGCCTCACTTGATCCAATGGGTTCTTTTGCTACAAGAGTTTTATTTGGAAGTTAGAGACTAGAAAGGAACGAAGAACCAAGTAGTTGACCATTCTCTAGATTAGAGGGGGAGAAAAATAAAGATGCTAAGTTGTTGATTAATAACAGCTTTACTGATGAGCAGCTCGTTGTGCTAAACAACAATGTACCATAGTATACTGATTATGTGAACTACCTTGTATGTAAGCAGATATCTCCTAATCTCACTCATCACCAAAAGAAGAAAATCTTGCATGATGTGAGGTTCTATTTCTAGGATGACCCATTTTTATTTAAGTAATATGCTGACCACGTTATTAGGCGATGCGTGTGAAAGAAGGAGATAGAAAACATACTCTACGATCATCATGATTCAGAGTATAGTGGTCATTTTAGAGGAGAAGGGATCGTTGCCAAGGTATTACAATCTGGTTTTTATTGGCCATCATTATTCACTTCTTTGTTTCAAGGTGCAATAGATGCCAACGAACAGGTAATATCTCCCGAAGGAACGAAATGCCCCTCAACACTATCTTGGAGGTTGAGATCTTTAATGTATGGAGGATCGACTTTATAGGGCCATTCATTCCATCCTTTGGCAATTTTTACATTTTGATGGCAGTAGACTATGTTTCAAAATGATTTGAAATCATGGCATTGCCTACCAGTAACTCCAAGGTGGTGCTCAACTTCCTCAAGAAGAATGTCTTCAATCGTTATGGCATACCAAGGGTAGTAATTAGTGATAAAGGAACCCATTTTTGTAAAAAGTACTTTGAAGCTTTGCTTGCCAAGTATGGCATTACACACAGAGTTGCAACCATTTACCATCCTGAAATTAATGGACAAGCTGAGATTTCCAACCGAGAAGTGAAGCGTATCTTTGAGAAAACAGTAAGTTCCATATGTAAGGATTGGTCTAAGAGGCTTGATGATGCTTCATGGGAATACCTAACTATATACAAGACTCCAATTAGTACTTCTCTGTATAGGCTATTGTTTGGGAAAGCTTGTCATCTTCTAGTTGAGTTAGAGCACAAAGTTTATTGGATAGCCAAGCAATTGAATTATGATTTGCAAGCATTCGGAGAGAAATTCCTTTTACAACTCAATGAAATGGATGAATTTTATAATCAAGTGTATGAAAATGCCAAGTTGTATAAATAACAAGTGAAGAGCTGGCAAGATAAGAAGATCATCAATCAGGAGTTCAGACTAGGTCAGAAAGTTTTACTCTTCAACTCTTGGTAGAGGCTCTTTCCAGGAAAACTTAAATCAAGGTGGTCCAGTCCTTTTGAAATGGTTACTGTGTCTTCACTTGATGCTATTGAAGTTAAAGATACTAGTTCAAGTAGAAGATTCAAAGTTAACGATCAAAGGTTAAAGGGATTCTTCACCCTAGTATCCCACAAAACACCAAAACCTTATCATTTTCCTCTTACCATTAACATTTCAATGTCCAATCACCACTATCATCACACCATCTCCACCTTCTATATTCCTCTGTGGGTTGTGCCTCACACTAGCACCTCAAAACAACTCATCAAGTGAGTATTACTCATCTCATTTTTTTTGCATTTTTGGGGGTTTCGAAAGCTACATTATTACTTTTGAGAGGTGGTTGCAAATTTGCGAAGCTTTTGATATAACAACACTATAGTTACAATCTTTTGGTGATTTATGTTTGAAATTGCTTTATTTGGGGAATTTGTGAGTGGGAACGTATACTTGGTGCTTCTAAGCAAGATGGGAGTGATTTTTAGCCATTCTTACTTAGAGAAGATTTTAGTATTGGTAGCTTTGCATTACTAGGTGTTCTTAGCTTAACCATCCAAGTTGGTGATTCTCTGAGTGAGCAAATTGATCATTTGTTGTTCCATATTAGCTCTTTGTGGTTGCTAGTAGCTGTTGGCATTTGAAGGGAGCAATTTTGTTGTGAACTAAAGAGTACCCCTAATGTTGAGCGATGGGAAATTGAGTTGCTTCATTCAGTTTCCAAAAGTTCTTGGTGGTGTTTTATTGTTGCAAAAGGGATAGTTGTATCCTTTTTGGAGAACATTTTCAAAGTTACAAGTGTTGTCAAATGGCACCTAAGAGGAAAGCTACAGTCGCTAATCTAAGTTTTGATCAAGACCACTTTGTTTCATTGGAAGCTTCCAAAAGATTTGGGTGTAAAAGAGCAGTCATTCCTAAGAGGGGTTTTGACATAGGTAGAGACAATTTCCTTAACATTGTGGCTAAAGTCAAAAGACGAAAATAAGACACACTTTGTGAGCAATCAAATGTCGAGGTGTGAGTGATTATCCAAGAATTTTATGCAAATGCAGCTGAATATAGAAACTGCATCACCAAGGTGCATGGGCAAAATGTTTCATTTATAAGGATAGCCATCAACACTTGTTTCAAGTTGCCTAACATAGATAAGGATGAGCTAGCCTCCGTTGAGAACACACCAGACCATGATGATGTCTTGAAAGTTCTATATGCACCACGCATTGATTGGATTTGGTACAAGGATAAGCGGAAATGTCTCAAGACCAAAACTATGTCCGCCTCCACCAAAGCTTGGTCTTACTTTCAAAATGCTTGTTTCATGCTTGTCTCTCATCACAGTGATGTCATGTCCGACTAAGTTATCTTGCTTTATGCCATCATCAAAAGATTGTCTATCAATGTCAAGAGAGTTATTCAATGCTCTATCCTTCATCCCATTCACAAGGTGAGAAATGGAATGGCGTGCCCCTCTTTAATTACTGAATTATGCTCTCAAGTGTGAGTAGTTTGGGAACCCAATAATGAGCTTGTCCTTCCTCACTATGTCCTCAACTGCCCAACTTTGGTGAGATTACTGAAACATAAGTCAGCCTCCCACTTTTCAGCTGGAGCCTCCTCCAGTAGGCAGTGCTCTATTGGTTGGAATGTGTAACTATAAATTGTACTCACATACTTTTGTGCAAATCCACACGGTCACAAATACTATAGATTTAAGAGTTAAGAGTGTCGAACCCACGAGGATTGAATATTAATTCAATGCTAAGTATTAAAATTAGCCAATCTTAACTTTATCTAAATAATCGAAATATAGATTTTGAAGAAATAATATAAAAACAACTAAACTATCATGCAAAATGAATGAAAGTAAGCAATAAGAAAAATGTCTAGGTTCACTAATTCCCCAACTATCCTTTAAACACATAATTTCCTAATTTCCCTCTAATATTAATTTATCCACCAGAGTTGTCAATCGAGAATTCATGTTAGGGGACAAACTATGTAATCTTCTTCTTCTTCTTCCTCTTCTTCCTTTCCTTCCATGGCTGCCTCCATCTTTGTTTCTCTCTATCCCCACATACCTCTATCAACCCCAAAGATAGGATTTTAAAGAGGTGGCTTGTGTAAACCTAAGGTAGGCTGAATCTGGACCCCTAGATTATCAAAAAGTTGATCTTGACCGTCAATTTTTAACTCAAGATGTTGGGAGTAGCATCACAGTGCTATTTTTGGCATTGCAGTGCCAAAACAACTTGAGAGTTAGCACTGCAATGTTACTTTCCCAGTAGTTTGGCACCTCAGCTTCTTTGGTGCGCCATTTCTTCGTTTGAGCTCTGATTTACCTCATTTTCATTGTGTTATGATCGTATCCAATTTAACTTCGATTCTAATTATTTGAAAAACCCATTTGGGAGGTAAAAATTCACCATAATGTATATTAAATACCCTTATTTAATTCTCCTATATACACAAATACACAAAATATCAAAATAACAGCAAAAACACTTGAAACAGCTTAATATAAATAAGAACATAGCAAAACTTAAGGCAAATTAGTACTAGATAACTCTAATTTTATGGAGTTAACATGCTCTATTGCCACAGATTCTGAAACCGTAACTATGCCTGATAAAGAAGCTGATGACTCCTATTCTGACTTTCATGATGAAATGAGCTCTATGCTACAACGGTTGACCTTAGTGGAACAAGGCCTTCATGAGCGTCATCAAGAATTCCAACAGTTCAACTAGAAATTTCAGGAACACCAATGATTGTGCCACTAATGGGCAGATTATCAGGCCAACTGCATCAATATGTTCACTACAAATTTTGGCATGAATACGACACACTTCCCAATGCCACCTGGACATCCTATGTACCCACTGATGCAACTATCACCACCCTCCTCTCCTCTGCCCACATTAGGAAATCACCATGATAGGGACCCCACCACGAAGACCGACTGAGTGGTCTCCCATTAGGTACGTGTTTGTTCCTTTCCTTTTTCCATATTTTGTGCCTTGAGGACAATACACTGATCATGTTTGGAGGAGTTTGTCAATTGTCCTTGTGTCTTTCTTTTATGTTCTATTGTTTGAGTTTTAGTGGTGAGTTCTCTTTTATAATTTGATTGTCGTGAGCTTCAGTGCAAGGTTATAGATCGATGATAGGATTAGGAGTGTCTGGAACACATCTTTACAAATATTTAGTATCAAGACTGTTTGTGTGCTCAAATTTGTTGTGGTCTTGCTCTATGAATAGCTCTTGATTACATTTTACACATAGTTGTGAGCATTTAACCTTAAATTTCTTAGAATATCTTTATGCAAATGGCTTGAAAAAAAAATATTTAGTCTCATGTCATCTTAGATACTTTTTAATTGTCAATCGAGGTAAAATCCTAGATAGCATGAAAATCAAAGAAATGATATAGGCCATTTTTGGACTGGTTGAGTGTTACATGCCTATCCAAAGATGTTATATCTTTAATCACCTCCATTACACAAAGGTTGGTTGGAATGTCCAACTCTAAATTATATTCACACACTCCTATGCAAGTGCACACGATCACAAGTAATATAGATATAGAAATATAGTGTCAAACCTATGAGGATTGATTATTAAGTCTAAGCTAAGTATTAAAATTGGTTAATCCTAACTTTATCTAAACAATAGAAATATTGATTTTTGAGAACTAAATTAAAGGAAACTGAACTAAATTAAAGGAAACTAAACTATCATGCAAAATGAATGAAAGTAAGTAATAAAAAAAATGTTTAGGTCTACTAATTCCCTAACCTTCCTTTAAATACACAATCTCCCAATTTCCCTCTTACATTAATTAATTCACTAGAGTTATCAACCGAGAATTCGAATATATTCACAAACTCCTTTTCAAGATATAAGTGAAAATATCCAAACAAGCTAATATATTACTCGTAATATAAATTGACTAGATTCATTAAGTTTAGTAATTCTCAAAGAGGTTGCACAAGTCACATAGGTATATTCCTATCCTATCTAAACTCACCCCACATTAGGTGATTTTATATTGTTCTACCTATGTCCAAACATAAATTCCCTTTCCCAAGTTCTTAATGGTTTCACTAAACAATCTATTTAGTGATCAATTAAATAGATGCAATGAGCATGAGATAAAATAAATAACTCAACAATAGATTAGAATAACGAAAAATGAGAGAAATAAACAAACAAAAGATACTAGGTTGATTCACATAGTAAAACTAGACAAAAAGGAATTTGTTCATAATATAAATTGAGAACAATAATATTTTAATACAATGAATTCAAGAAATACAAAATATCAAAGAGAAAAAAGTTTTGAATTCCCCCCTTTTTGAAGAGCTTGAACATGTTCATAGAGATTGTCAATCTTCTCCTTCAAGCTTAGTCCTTGCTCTCTTAAATCCTCCCTCAAAGATTTGCTCTCAAAAATATTACTCTCTAAATATGAAAAATACAAAAAGAAAACTCACAAGAAGATGAAGAGAAAATGGTATGAACAAAGAATGTTGTTGATGTTGTAGAGGAAATCAAGAAATATAATATTGGAGCTTATCTTTTTTTTCTTCCTCTTCTTCTTCTTCTTCTTTCACGATTGCCTCCATCCCTCTCTCTATCCTAACTCTTTCAATCCCAAAGAAAGAGTTTTAAAGAGGTGGCTCATGAAGACCTAAGGCAGGCTGAATTTGGACCCGTGGATCATCAAAAAGTTGATCTCGTCCATCAATTATTGATTCAGGATGCAGTGGATGGCGCTGCAGTGCCATTTTTTGGCGCCCTAGTGCCACTTTTCTACTGGTTTGGTGCCTAAGCTTCCCCGGTATGCCATTGCATCAAATACCTTTGTTTTATTAATCTATATACATAAACAAGCAAAACATCAAAACAACAAGAAAAACACTTAAAACAACTTAATTCAAATAAGAACATATCAAAACTTAAGGCATATTAGCACTAGATAACTCCATTGTTATGGACCTAACACACCTCTAAACTTAAGATTTCGCTAATCCTCAGGAAAAAGAAAAAAAAATCCTAAAAATACACAAGAGGTATTATACTAACACTGATAATTTCCAATTGGACCTCAATACTCATAAAATAACATAACTTAGAGAAAAGTGCAAATATTAGATAGGTATTAAGAATAACTCAAGAGCACGTCCTATTTCAAATTAGATTTTCATGTGTGTGTGTATGCCTTTCTCCTATCATTGTATGAAATCTTGATAAGTTTATGCAAAAATATATTAAGCACAAAATCTCAAAAGTAACAATCAAGTTCTATAAGTTTGCTTTTCAAATTCATCTACACTATTGTAGATAAACATAACACCAAGAATCAAAAGATCTTCATTAAGGTTGTAATTTAGGCTTAGGTGAAGGTATGATATTTTGGATAAGGTAACTCAATTCACCCTTAAGCATATTAACTCTAGGACACATATAAAGCTATTCTTTCATACACAAAGTAACACGCTAATAAAATCAAAATTTCTTTTTTCTTCCATCAACACGTAGCTAAAAACTTCTTTCTTTTTAAGTTGCAAACCCCAAAACCTATTTTCTTTCATGAACAAGTGTGTAACTCTATTTTTTTATAGTATCACACCACCCATCCTCCAATAGCATAGCGTAGCTTAAAATGATTCAATAAAAATAATCAATATGCTCAAAGGATAAAGGTTGAATGATATTATTTTAGGTTAGGCTAATATGCATGTGGTTGAAGAAGAAAAAGTTTTACAAGGCTCGAAATAGGTGTACTAGGGATAGAATGTATCAACAGTTAGCTTGAAAGGCTCAAATGGTCCAAAGATTGCCTAAATCATTTCCTTGGTGAAATACTATCTAGAATTTTGTCTCGATAGATTATCAAACAAATTCTAGCACTTGTGAGATAATAAAATATCATATTCACATAAATATTCTCTAGATTCACACACAAATCAAATATCAAGGCATTGTGCTCAATATAGATTTTCACAATTAAAATGGAACTAACACAAGAATTATCCATATGACTAAGCTAATATCAACATTTTTCAACAAGTTATGTACCAGTTCACCCAGATTCTTATCATTAGAACTAGGTAATCACTGAAGAAACCACAAAATACCTCTATTTCTTCAAACACACTATCACACAATAAGAAAAATAAACACAGAACTAAAAATAACCTAATGTAAGTACAATTCAACATGGCTTACCCCTTCTCCCAAACTTAGCATGCAAAATATTGGAAAATTAAAGAACAAAAGAATGAGTTTAGGAATACTCCTTTCGTTGGGATATAACCATGAAGTTTGATCTCTTTTAAGTAGCACCAATTCCTTGGATTGCTTAACACACCAAAATAAAAAGAAATACTTAGGTTGCCTCCCAAGAAGCGCTTGAGTTAAAGGCTTCGACTTGCCTTTTTACTTGTGGCTCATCCACAAGTTGAGACCAAATGTGCTCTTCCCTTTATATCGTCAATTGACCATCCCAATGCATAGATGTGGTCTTTTGGGCTCCTAACTTTAGAGTGCAACACATCATATCCATAATTTTGAGAGAAGAAATGGTGAGAATGAGTTACCAATGATCCACTTGTTAGAAATTGTTGATTTAATTAATGGTTGTGGATGAGAAAATTCCTCTCCAAGGTCTTTAACTCGAAGTTTTCTCATCAATGGTGGCCATGAGTGTGATGCCCAAGATTCTCACATACATAATAAGCTAATAATAAACATATTCATATTGCATAATAGACATATCAAGCAACTAGTATCACTTTCATGGTAAATTACTCATTCTGATTGTTAAATGATCTGTATTATTGTACTAATATTTGTGGAAGGGCTCCCATACAGTGTAAAGGCTCAGTACCCTCAAAGAGAGAGAGCTTGGTGTGTGAAAGGGACAAAGAATACATTTATGAATAGTAATACTATACGAACATGCATTAAAATCATATCTGTTGATAACTTGGTCAAATAGTAGTTTTTCGGTAAAATGCATTTTTCATGCTTTTCGGAGCCAAATTGACTGTGCATTTAAAACTTCAAATAGCTTTTATTTAATGTATAGAAACCATTTCTAGAATTTTCCAAAATGTTAGTTTCAGGTAAGCACGAGGTGGCAGTTACTATACTGAACTGTGTTCAATTACACTAAGCTAGCTTAGATTAAGCTTAATCACATAATGTCATCTTTGTGCACTCTAATAATTAGGCATTGATACTTTGTTTGCATTATTAATTGGAGTCTAATTGATTTATTTTTATGTTTAATGATTGGTTATGGGGCTAG
>JXTB01000405.1:35247-117500 GCA_002914805.1 Parasponia andersonii
CTCGGCCGAGAGAGAGAGAGACGAGGGAGAGAGAGAGAGGTCTCGGGGGAGGGAGGAGAGAGAAGAGAGAGAGAGGAGAAAAAGATGTGCACGTGGCCCCTCTTTATTGGGCTGTGCAATTTTTTAAAAAATTGCACATAAGTCCCCAAAATTTCAAATCTCTATCAATCTAGTCCCCCAAAATTTGCAATTTAGTCCATCTGAACAAAACTTTTGCAAATTAGTCCCCACAATATTTTATCCGGAAAATTGGTAAAATGTCCAAATTACCCTCGAAAATTCCGGGTTTTTACAAAATATATATATATATATGGAAAATGTGTCAAAAAGTAAGTCTCAGAAAAATTTCTATGGTATGCTTGAAAGAGTTATATTCATTGAGCAAAAAAAGGGTATTTGTAGTGTGAATAAGCCTAAATGATACCATTCTATCTACCTATATCGAAGCCTTAAATTACAAGCCAATTAAAGACCTATTAATCTTTAATTTAGTACTATTCTATATTAGTAGAGATTGACATGAAAAATAGGCAAATAAGATGACTATGTAACTTGTATTGAGACAGCTCTAGGTTTGTAACTAAAGTCTACATAAAGCAATCCGAGTTTAAAGGGTTCAATGTAAGCAACTATTCCACACACACACCAAGAATGTAAACAAAGTAAGATCACTGTCATTATTAAAAAAATAAATATAAATATGTCACATTCTTAATTAGGTTATATTGATGTACATAATATAATCATTATAGAATCAATTTATTATTAAGGAAAACTAACTTAGAATTTCTAAGTTAAAACAAGAAATAACTATGGTTTTCTCACGTAATAAAATTTAACATTAAAATAATACTACATACATAATTTCAAGTATTTGCAAATGTAAACTTATTAAAATTCGATACTAAGTTTATTAATAATAATTCTACTAACAGTGTAAATCTAGGGATTCCTAGGGGGTTACAATCTCTCTTACTTATAAAATTTTCGTCCTCGAAAATTAGAATAATTCTGGGTACTTTTTCTTCATCTCTTCTTCTCATTCCCAAGTAGCCTCTTCGATCTTGTGGTTTCACCATAATACCTTAACTAAAGGTATGGTATTGTTTCTAAAAATCTTTTCTTCACGAGCCAAAATCTTCACCAGTTTCTCCTAGTATATCAAGTACTCGTGAACTTCAACAGGTTCATGCTTCAAAATATGTTACGGGTCTGAGATGTATTTCTTTAGCAGGGACATGTGGAACACGTTATGCACTGATACTAGTTCAAGCAATAAAGCCAACTTATAGGCTACTTTGCTAATACGTTCTAAAATTTCGAATGGTTTGATGTATCTTGGACTCAATTTTCCTCTTTTTCCAAACCGCATTACTCCCTTTATTGGTGCTATTTTGAAAAAAAAACTGTGTCTCCCGCTTGGAATTCTAATGGAGTTCTCCACTTATCTGCATAGCTTTTCTATCTACTCTGAGAAGTTTCCATCCTTTTCCTGATTCTTTGTATAGCTTCAATGGTTTCCTTTATGAAATCAGTGATTTCTAAATGTTTCTCTCCAGGTATAAACCACTAGATTGGGGATCTATATCTTCTTCCATAAAGTGCTTCATAAGGTACTACCTTGATAAAAGACTGGTAGCTGTTATTATAGGAGAACTCTATTAATGGAAGCTTCTTATTCCATGCTCCTTTAAAGTCCATAACGCATGCCTTAAGCATATCCTCCAAAGTTTAGATGGTTTGTTCTAACTACACATTAGTTTGAGGATGGTAAGCCGTGCTAAAATTTAGCTTTGTACCCAAGGCTTGTTGGTCTTTTCTCCAAAAAGTGGAGGTCAATCGACTGTCATGATCAGAAATGATATTTCATGGTATTCCATTTAGTCTGATTATCTCAGTCACATATAATTCAGCTAACTTTTCCAATGAGTAAGTGATTTTCACTGGTAGAAAGCATGTTGATTTAGTTAGTCGATTCACAATCACCCATATTGCATCGTATCCTTCTGGCATTCTTGGTAATCCATCACAAAATCTATAGCAATTTTCTCCCATATCCACTCCAAAATTTCAATTGGTTGTAATTCTCCAGTAGGCCACTTATGTTCAGCTTTGACTTTTTGACATGTCATGCACCTTTGTACGTACTTAACAATATTGGTTTTCATTCCATTACACTAAAAGTGTTCCTTTAGATCCTTATACATCTTTGTCACACCAAGATGGACAGAATAAGGGGTCTCGTGTGCCTTAGAAGGATCAATTTCTTCATTTTGGCATCATTAGGTATGCATAATCTACTATTTAGTTTGAGAATTTCGTCAGAAGAGAGACTAAACTCGGTCAGTTTTCCTTCTACAATGTCTTCCTTAATTCGTACTAAGACAGGATCGAGCTCTTGGCTTTCCTTCATATTCTCAAAAATGTTTGGTTTAAGAGTTAATATAGATAATTTACCTATTATTATTTCTAAACCAACATTATTTATATCCTCTTATAAGGGCTGAGGTAAGGCTATTATTGACATCAGAGTTGAAGTCATTTTTCTGCTAAGCACATCTGGAACCCTCTTTGCCATACTCGGGTGGTACAAGATTTCACAATCATAATCTTTCACTAACTCAAGCCATCTACGCTGCCTCATGTTAATATATACTTCAGGCTTTTATGGTCGGTGTAGATTCCATATTGAGCCCTATATAAGTGGTGTCGCCAAAGTTTGAGAGCAAATACTACAGCAGCAATTTCCAGATCATAAGTTGGGTAGTTTTTCTCATACTCCTTTAATTGTCGAGAACCATATGCCACCACCTTCCCATTTTGCATTAGTACTGCTCCTAGTCTCAGTTTCAATGCATCGCTATAAATGTCGAACTCTCCTTCGTTTGATAGGATGGTAAGTATAGGTGCACTGGTAAGCCTATTCTTCAACTCTTGGAAGCTTTCTTCACACTTCATCGTCTATTTGTATTTCTTCCCGTTTATTGTAAGGGCTGTGAGAGATGCAGCGAACTTTGAAAGTCCTTCTACAAATCTTTGGTAATAGCCGGCTAATCCCAAAAAGCTCCTCACTTCAGTCACGGTTTTAGGTGCTGGCCAATTATTCACTGTCTCTATCTCAAAAAGATCTACAACAACTCCTTCCTTTGTAACCACATGTCCTAAGAAATGGACTTGGTCTAGCTAGAATTCGCACTTAGAGAATTTGGCATAGAGGTGGTGTTCCCTTAACTTCTACAAATGAGTTTGAGGTGTTGTTCATGTTCCTCTTGAGACCTTGAGTAAATCAAGATGTCATTGATAAAGACTATGATAAATTTGTCTAAGTATTCCTTGAACACTCTATTCATCAGGTCCATAAATACTGCAAGAGCATTGGTTAGCTCAAAAGGCATCACTAAGAACTTATAATGCCCATATCACGTTCGAAAGGCAGACTTCGGAATATCACTCTCTTTAATTCTCAGTTAATGATAGCCCGATTGCAAATCGATCTTTAAGAAAACTACAGCTCTTTTTAGTTGATTGAACAAATCATCTATCTTTGGCAAAGGATATTCATTCTTTATGGTCACCTTATTCAATTCTCTATAGTCGATGCACATTTTGAATGTTCCATCCTTCTTTTTCATGAATAGCATAGGTACGCCCCATGGTGAGTGACTTGGTTGGATGAAACCCTTGTCTAACAACTCTTGTAGTTAGGTTTGTAGCTCCTTAAGCTCAGCAGGTGCCATTTTGTAAGGTGCTTTGGAAATAGGGGCAGTACCGGGCAATAATTCGATCTCAAATGATATTTCTTGCTCTGACGGTAGTCCTAGCAGATCATCGGGAAACATATCAATGCACTCCTTGACAATGATTACATCTTCTGGGCTTTTCTTTTCTTCTTTACTTTTATCTAGAATATGAGCTAGATATCCTAGACACCTGTTACTCAACATTCTCCTTGCTTGCATTGCTGAGATCATCATTTGAGGGTGTTTCTTAGTATCTCCATTATAAGTGAACTTTTCTTCTCCTAGAGGTTTGAACGTGATCCTTCGACATTTAATATTAGCATTATACCTTCCCAAGAAGTCCATTTCTAGAATAACATCATAATCAATTATTCCTAGGATGACTAGGTCAGCATATAGTTCCCTAGCAGCTATAATTATTAGAACATGTCTTATTCAATAATTAGTTGTCAACGTTTCACCTAAAGGTAGAGCTATATTTAAAGTTCTAGTCATTATATCACTATTCTGAGCTATTCTTTTGGCAAACACATGTTACACAAAACAATGCGTAGCACCAGAATCAAACAAGACATATGCATTTTGAGTGGCAACAGATAGCTGACCTATGACCATATTAGAGATTCTCGCATCTTCATCCTCCTTCATAAAGGCATAAACTTGGGCAGTGGTTTCTGGAGGTGTTTCCAATCTTCCTTGACCGATCTAAGGTCCTTCAAGTTTGATCTGCATATTGTGAATTTGAGGTCCTTGTGGCTTAGACGTGGTTGGTAGATTAGCCTGATTCTGTTTACCATAGCAGTTATTAGCATAACGACCCTCCTTGCTACAGAGGTAGCAAGTGTTTGAGCCAAAGCGCTATTCCCTAGGGTATTTCTTCCCACACTTAAGACACATTGGAAATTCTTCCGTGGCCTTCTTTTGCTATTGAGGCTCTCCTTTTTGGTTTCTTTGGCCACCAAAGTTATTCATTCTCTTTTTTCCACTATAATTATTGCAGTTGTTATTGTTGTTGTTCTGGTTCATGTTATGGCCAAATTGGGTCCCAAATTCTCTTTGGTTGTTGTCCTGATTCAGTTTAGCTTGCCCGTGTTTATTCTTCTTTGATTCAAAATATTTTTGTCATTCTTCCTTGGCTTGGGCAAGATGATATTATGCTCTGAGTGCCCTTCCTACACATTCTACAACTATAGCCGGTGGGTTGTCACAACTATCAATTACAACTGCTAATTCAGGGCAAAACATTTCGAGCATCCTCCTTACTTGTTCCTCTTCAGTGGGTGCCAAATTGGGACATAGTCTTGCAAGTTGGTCGAACTTTCGTACGGCCTCGGTGACTGTCATATTCCCTTATTTGATGTTAATGAATTCATTTTGCTGGGCCCACATCGTTATACGATTATAGTATTTCTGGTTGAATTCATGGATGAAGTTATTTTACAATATTTCTCTCATATTTCTTCTCATTTGATTGTCTCCCACCAATATCGTGCATCGTTTTTTAGGATATAAGACACACATAACACATTTTCATAGTCATTAAGGTTCATAAAATCTTGGATGGATTGGATTGATGACAACCATTCTTTAGCCACCAAAGGATCCGTCAATCTTTCAAACTCAGCAGGACATATCTTTTTGAAGCGCTTATAAAGTGGTTCTTGGTGCTCCACACGTCGATCAGGTATTACATATAATGACCCGACTTTTTGGATTGTTAACTACTTACCTTCTTAGCTTATTTATTAAAAAAGAGAAATTTAGACGCAAAAAATTCATGACAAAATTTTTTTTCTGCTTTTATTTCTTTTTAAGAGATTTATATTCATAACAAACCATATACTTAAGTTTTGAAATTAAGTAAAATGCTTCTCAGTGGTTAAGTATCCTTTATTTAAATTTGATTATAAACTTTTTATTAAGGTGATTTAAATAATGTGCAAACATAAAGGGCTCCCAGGTGAGGAGGGGGGTCCCAAGCTCTCTTTAGACAGTTTAGGTCTTTTTGACAGAACCCCTTTTGTTTTGCATTATTTAAATCAAAACATTTTCTCTTTTAGATCATTTGGAAAACATTTTTTTTAAATTCTATTCAATCGAATTACATTTTCAAGTTCAATTTAATAAAACCATGCATTTGAAATAAAATGCCAAGTTATAAGTACGTTCTTAAATAACATCAAGCTTATATAATTAAAATCATTTTTCTTATAATAAGAACATATACAGAAGTAATTTTAATGGCTGTATTTCATTGCCCGTGCCTCACATTCATCCCCGCCTTAATTCCAGCTAACCTATCAATCAAATCAGAAGTTTCTTTCTTTGGTACCTCTAGTAAGGATACTCACAAAATGTGAGCTTTCTGTTACACCCTGCTCATTTGGCTCTCCAAAATCCAAATGTTGTTGCTCATGGCTCTAAGGTCCTGTATATATACTGCTCACCCAAAAAGATTGAGGAAGACTCTAGAACGTGGTGGATACTTCTAGAATGATCAAGAGAGGTCTTTGCCATGCTAGAAGACTCTAGTTGGCACTACTAAGTCCTAGAAAGCTCTATACAAGGCTGGATGGTGCTAGATGGGTTGGACAGTCCTAGAAGCTCCTAGAATGACTTGAAGAGCCAAGATGGACGGTGAACCTCTTAGAAGGATCTAGACCATGTTTATTCTAGAATTCTCTATGTAAATATCTTTGTAGATATTTTAACTTTATTTGAGAATATTCTAGACCCTTTGTAAGATCATGCCACTTGGCACGATCATAACCATTGGTTGATTTAGGCTTTTTCCTATATAAAGGACCTCTTGGGTTCATTTGTACACAAGTCCCATTTGTGAGAGTTATAAGCATTCTAAGAATAATACAAAGCTTTCATTCACCTAAACTCTCTCATCCTTACCACTTTGTCTCAAAAGCTTACTCTCTAAGTCCCTTTCTTGAGTATTGGTAGGCTGACTTAGTGCGACAGACTGTGCTAAGTGCCGCACGATTGTCTAGTTTGAGGCTAGAGTCATGACAACGTGGTATCAGAGCTTTGGTTGCTCGTTATATTTTGGTGGTTCCATTGTCTAGATGAAGATCATGGCTGCAACTCCTGACCTCGTCGAAGTTGGTGCTTCAAAACGTGGGTGTGATGAAGGGAAGAAGGGTGCTACCCGCGGCAAGTCGAGGGACGTCGTGACTAGCTTGGAGGCTAGAGTGTCTTGACTAGACTCCAACTTGGGCACGTTGGGCAAGCGTGTAGACGATCTAGATGGCCGTTACGATGGTTTAAAGACCGAGGATGCGGAGATCCACAGCGGCATCAAGGATGCACTTAGTGGGCTAGAGGCCGACTTAATGCGCTAGAACGAGTCCCTTCATTCGAAGATTGCCAAGGTACGAGATCTTTCCAAAGAGAACTCACTAATGCTTTACTTAGAGTAGATGAGAAGGGTGGTGATCTTGCTTTGTGCAAGCGAATGGTGGCCACAGGGGTGACCACCACAACAACCATTGAGGCAAGGAAGGTTGTGATACCTAAACCAAAGACCTTCAATAGTACTCGCAATGCTAGGGAGGCTGAGAACTGTAACCTGCTAGGAATCCTTAGACTTGCAATATTAGTAGAATTATTATAAACTTAGTGTCGAATTTTAAGAAGTTCGCAAATACTTGAAATTATGTTTGTGGTATTATTTTACTGTTAAATTTTATTACCTAAAAAAATTATAGTTAATCCTTGTTTTAACTTAGAAATTGTAAGTTAGTTTTCCTTAATAATAAATTGATTCTATAATAATTATATTATGTACAACAATATAACTTAATTAAAAATGTGACATGTTTATGTCACATTAAAAAAATATATTATATTTTATAACCTAAAGTTAATGGTTGCACCAAAATAGTACCATACCATAATTTGAAAGGCTAGGATTTAAGTGTACAAAGAATTAAGTAGACAAATCAATCTAAGGGTGGAAAATAAGTTATAGAAAAAGATATAGAGTGGTAAAGTTTTACCTTAGGAATGTAATAACTTTAAATGAGTGGAATAGAAAAAAGAAAGGGATAAAGTTAGTGGGTAATTCAAAAGGTAGGAAAAAAGGAAAATCATAATGGAAATGTTCTTTGGAAATTAGTGGCCATAATTCAAAGTGGAAGACATAGACAAAACTAATTAGTAACTTTTGTCTCCAAAATAATTTAAAAGGTATACAAAAGATTAATATAGTGGAGACTTTCTTTGGAAGCTAGTGGTATTAGATTCCAAATAATGAAAAAAGAAGAAAGATTAGAGACAAAAGTAGTGAATGAGTAAAAAAAATAAAGTAAAAGGTAAGGTAATGGAGTAGGAAAAGAAGATATATTGACAAATTGATAATAATGATGCTTGGATTATTTAATGGAATGTGAAAATATATATTATTGGATACCTTCCATGGATGGCCTATAAATAGATCATTCATTTGGCAATTCAAATCCATGCTTAACTTTCAAATTACTTAGCCAAAACTATCTTCATATTTCCAATTATTCCTTCTCCAAAAAAAAACTCTTTCTACCTCACTTTCTTCCAAATCCACAATAGCTATAATATTTTACCCATAGACTCTAGAAACTAAGAATTATAATCAAGAGTAGAGAGCACTTAGTTTATGGTAGAGACGTAAGAAAGAAGATTCAAGCTTGGAAGTAATTTTTCCCTCGTCTTGCTTGTTATGTGAATATATAAAAGAATAAATAGATAATAACATATTTGACCTATTTTAGATATTATACAATTTATATTGCGTTTAGACTTATTTTGTTGATTTCTTAAGCCTCTAAATATGAATACTTCATAATAATAAATGTTAAATAATAATAATAATAATAATAATAATAAAATCAAAATGACTAAATACAAAAAGTGGAAGATTTTTAAGTATAAAACCCTAAAATAAAATATACATGAAAATGAACCAAGCTTATTGATTTAGACTTAGATCCTTGAGAACAGGTTTTTACCCATTAGAAATGCTTTCCAAAAATTAAAAACGTTTGCTCAAAAGTTGGAAGGACTAAAATGCAAAAACTTTGAGTATTTGGATCAAAAGTGTAATTTTAACAAAATATGGGTCAAATATGTGAGAAAGTTATTTTAGGCAGTTTTAAGACTATTTTAAAATGTAAAAGTAAATAAAGGAAAAATCTTTAACAAAAAAAATAAGATATAACTCAATATTTACCATTAGATGGCATAAATATTAGAAATCTTAAAATTATGGACAAATATAAATTATAAAACTTGAAATATTGGGTTGGAAATTTGGTATAAGAAAAAAAAAATTATTTTAGATCTCTAATTGGGATAAGAAAATATTTACTTAAATTTAAGACATGAAATCAATTATAGGAAATAAGTAATGTATGCCTCTAATTGTATTTTGCCTAAGTTTAGTGATAGACCTAAAAAAGCGGAATCAATACCAAATAATATTTTAGTCCATGTATGATTTTAGATTTTAAATGTGTATATCCCTTAGTGTGGTTGACTCAATTATCATATTATGACCCTTAATTACGAATAAAGAAATATAATTAAGGAAACTTAATTGATTTAGGATGATATTAATCAAATCAACAACCAAATTATTGATAGATTAAAAAGATCACTATGATCAAGGTTAAGGAGAATCAAATCTCATCCATCTAATTGAAAGTATAAATTAGTCAATGAATATAACATGACATTGCCTCTCAAATGTGAAGTTTTATGTTGGATCAAGACTGAGTCTTAAATGTTTTAAGCCCACTAAGTAATTAGAAGTTTAAAAAAAAAACAGTATAAGGCCACTTTAAATTTCTCTAACAAATAGAGTATGTACACGTCAGGACAAACTTCAATCTAGATGTACATAATTAACGAGTGAAACTAGGACAATCATATTACGAGGTAAGTACAATTTCACCTATGGCATGGATGGTTGAAAATATTTCATGTTTGCAGTATGATATATTTGAATTAATTTTATGTGTTAACTTGCCTTTATATTATTATTGTATAACCTATATATAATATATGCTTATAGAGATACTTTTCATATACTATAAAAACATGATGTATGCTTACTTTACAATGTTAGCATGAAAATACTTCAACGTACTTTAACAAAGGAAATGTTATGATAATTGAATATGAGTTTGGGTTCATTGAAGCATACCCACTTATATTAAGAAAAGACTAAATAAGATAAAGAATTTAAAAGTATCGTACCAACCTCTAGTAGGTGAGGGTATCCGAGAGAAAATAAGACCAACCTCCCTTAAGCGAGGATTCCCGAGGAAAAGTATATTAAGATTATGACCGTGGGTGTTTTCAGATGAGTCGCTCCCCTAGTTCCCCATTCGGTAGTGCACACTCGGTGCGTACACCAGGGCCCATAAGAAAGATACAAGACTTTACAATCAAGAATGAGATAAAATTATGACATAATATTTTATAATAAAGCATAAAGTAATAATTTCATAAAATAGAACAACTGGACTTTCACAATAAAAAGAAAAAAAAAGAATTATTTGATCATAAGAAAAATATTTTGTGAGAATTACATTGTACTTACTGGGCGAAAACTCACATTTTATGAGTATCCATACTATAGGTACCAAAGGAAAGAAACCTCTAATTTGATTGACGGGTTAGCTGGAATTGATGCGGGGATGAATGCGAGGCATTGGCAATGAAATACCATCATTAAAATTTCTTTCGCATATATTCTTATTATGAGACAAATGATTCAATTATGTAAGCTTGATGTTGTTTGAAGACATACTTATAACTTGGTATTTTATTTTGTAATGTATGGTTTAATCAAATTGAACTTGAAAATGTATTTCGATTTAATAGAAGTTAAACAAATGTTTTTTTAAAGATCTAAAAGAGAAAATTTTTTGATTTAAATAAATGCAAAACACAAGGGGTTCTGTCAAAAAGACCTAAACTATCTACGGAGAGCTTCGGACTTAAGTGGTCTATATGTGAACCCCCTCCTCACCTGGGAGCCCTTTATGGTTGTGCATTATTTAAATCACCTTAATAAAAAGTTTATAATCAAATTTAAATAAATGATACTTAACCATTCAGAAGTATTTACTTGTTTTCAAAATTTAAGTAAATTGTTAGTTATGAATATATATCTCTTTAAAAAATATATATATATATATATATATAAAAAAAATTGTCATGAATTTTCAGCATCTAAATTCCCCTTTTTTTTTAAATAAGCTAAGAAGGTAAGTAGTTAAGGTCCAAAAATTCTAGGTCATTACAATAACTTCCTATGGGCACTCGAACAATACTGTGAGGCCGCCGGTGTGACGGATGATGTCGGTAAAATTCGTAATGGTGCTTTATATCTTACTGATACTGCCATGCTATGGTGGAGGTAGAGACACGGGGAGATGCAACAAGGGGTGTGCACTATAGCCACCTTTGATGACTTCAAAAGAGAGCTAAAATGGCAATTCTTCCCCGAGAATGCTGAAGAGGAGGCCAGAGGCTGTCTTCGCTGCCTCAAACAATCTGGTAGTGTTAGAGACTACGTGAAAGAGTTTACCACACTCTTGCTCGAAGTCCCTGATGCTTCAGATAAAGATGCCCTATTCTTGTTCATGGATAGTTTTCAGAACTGGCCCCAAGTTAGAGCTCAAGCACCGTGGCATCCAGGACTTGGCCGATGCTATTGTAGTAGCCAAGAGCCTTGTTAATTACTCTACCAACAAAAACCCTTCTAAGGCCAAAGACAAGAAGGGTGGTGGAGTAAAGAGTGGGGAAGAGCAAACAAAAGGAGGAAAATGGAATGAAGATAGTTCCTCCTACAGGCATAAAAACAAGGGCAAAGAGAAGGAAGACCGTGATTTCTCCAAGCTAAGAGTCAAGTGCTTTCTTTGCGATGGGCCACATTAGGTACACAAGTTTCCCAAGAAGAAAGCTCTCAGTGCCTTAATTGCCTTCGAGCTAAGCCAAGAATGAGGTGATAGAGAAAATGATGGTGCACGTGTTGGTTCCTTGCAACTCTTTAATGCCTTGCGATCGGCCCCTAAGTCATAAGCTAAGGGCCTACTTTTTGTGGATACAACAATCAATGGCAAATCCACTAAAGCCTTAGTTGACAAGGGTGTATCCCATAACTTCGTCTCTGTTGAGGAAGCTAGGCGGTTGGGCTTGACAGTGTCCAATGGAAGAGGCTCCCTCAAGGCAGTGAACTCAGCAGCACGCCCCATCCATGGGGTTATTCATGGTTTTAAGGCTAGCCCAAGTGCATGGGTTGTCCAACTCGACTTATCAGTGGTGCTGATGGATGATTTCGTGGTGGTGCTTTGTTTGGAATTCCTTGATGCAGTGCAGGCATTCTCTGTTCCTTTTGCCAACTCTATATGCATCATGGATGGTGAAAAGCCTTGTGTGGTACCAACAGAGCAGTTCACAAAAGTGAGAAACAAAGTACTCTCTGCACTTCAATTCAAGAAGGGCTTGAGAAGAGAGGAAGAGAGTTACTTGGTCATCCTAAACGAGCATGATGATGAAGAGTTTGAACCTCAAGGTAACCTACCCATGGAGGTGCAAACTGTCTTGGATGAATTCCAAGATGTGATGTCTGATGCCCTGCCCAAGAAACTTCCACCTAGGAGGGAGGTGGTTCATGAAATCGAGCTTGAGCTAGGCACGAGGCCATCTGCGATGAGTCCCTATCAAATGGCCCCTCCGGAGTTAGCGGAACTCTGGAAACAACTAAATGAGTTGCTTGATACGGGTTTCATCAGACCCTTCAAAGCTCTTTTCGGCGCCCCGGTGTTGTTCCAGAGGAAGAAAGATGGCTCACTAAGGATGTGCATTGATTACTGGGCTCTTAACAAGGTGACAGTGAAGAACAAGTACCCTATCCCACTTATTGTCGACTTGTTCGATCAACTTGGGAATGCTAGATACTTCTCAAAGCTTGATTTACGCTCAAGGTACTACCAAGTGCGCATAGCAGAGGGGGAGGAACCCAAGACCAAATGCGTGACAAGGTATGGTGCTTATGAGTTCTTAGTCATGCCATTTGGTCTTACCAATGCACCTGCTACCTTTTGCACCCTTATGAATAAGTTATTCTATCCTTACCTCGATCAGTTCATGGTAGTCTATCTTGATGATATATTCATCTATAGCAAGACCATGGAAGAGCACCTAGAACATTTGAAGAAGGTGTTCGAGATCTTGAGGGAAAACCAACTATTCATCAAAAAGGAGAAGTGCTCCTTCACCCAAGAGGAAGTAATGTTCCTAGGGCACAAGATAAAAGATGGGAAACTTATGATGGATGAAGCCAAGGTGCAATTCATCCAAGAGTGGGAACCTCCTACTAAGGTGCCAGAGTTAAGATCATTCCTCAGACTTATGTACTATTATAGGCAGTTCATCAAGTCCTACTCAGCAAGAGCAATGCCACTTACTAACCTGCTCAAGAAGAACAAGTCTTGGGAATAGACACTTAAGTGTCAAGTTTCATTCGAACACTTAAAGAGGGCGGTAAACGAAGAGCCAGTTCTCAGTTTACCCGATCACTCAAGGTATATGAGCTTCACATGAATGCCTTTGACTTTGCTATTGGCATAGTACTAATGCAAAAAGAGCGTCCAATTGCTTATGAAAGCTGCAAGCTCAATGACACCGAGAGATGCTATACGGTGCAAGAAAAAGAGATGACTACTGTCATCCATTGCCTAAGGGTATAGTGGCACTACTTGTTGGGTACTCACTTCATGATCATGACTGACAACGTAGCCACAAGCTACTTTCAAACTCAGAAAAATTTGAGTCCCAAGCAAGCTCGGTGGCAAGACTTCTTGGTAAAATTCGATTACAAGATTGAATACAAGCCTGGGAAGGCCAATGTGGTGGCAAATGCCCTAAGCAGAAAGGCAGAGCTAGCCACGTTAAGCAGGCCTGATAGTACCTTGATAGAGAAAATCAATGAAGGACTAGAACACGATGTTCTAGTAAAGAGTCTGCTGCCCCTAGTGATAGAAAGAAAGACGAGACGTTTTTGGCTGAGCAACAGACTTCTCTATGCCAAAGGCAATCGAATCTATGTGCTTAAGTGGGGGAACTTAAGAAAAGAGCTTATCAAAGAGTGCCATAATTCCTTGTGGGCTGGTCACCTAGGTCAAAAGCGCACTCTTGCTCTTATCAAATCTATCTTCTATTGGCCTTAACTGAGGGATGATGTCAAGGCCTATGTACGAGCTTGTCTTGGGTGCCAATAAGGTAAGGTGTAATAAAAATCACCGGGTGGATTGTTGGAACCTCGCCCCATTCCTGAGGGCCATGGAAGAGTATTCCCATGGATTTTATCACTAGCCTGCCAAAGTCGGAGGGCTTTGGCAATATTATAGTAGTGGTAGATCGCTTCAGTAAGTATGCCACCTTTATACCTACTTCACCTCATTGTCCCGCCAAAGAGACCGAGCGGCTCTTTATGAAGCATGTCGTGAAGCTTTGGGGAGTCCCATCAAACATCATAAGTGATCGTGATCCCCGATTCACTGGAAGGTTTTGGACAGAATTGTTCAAATTGATGGGTTTAGGCTTGAACTTTTCTACTAGCTTTCATCCCTAAAACGATGGCCAAATGGAAAGGGTGAATGCCTTTTTGGAGCTATATTTGAGGCACTTTGTGAGTACCAATCAAAAATATTGGGCAAAATTACTTGATGTAGCCTAATTCTCTTTTAACCTTCAGAGGAGCGATTCTACAAGCAAGAGTCCCTTCGAGATAGTCATGGGTCGACAACCTATGACCCCACATGCCTTAGCGACAAGTTACGGTGGGAAGATTTCTGCAGCATTCAAGTTTGCTAAGGTATGGCATGAACAAGCGAAGTTGGCTAGGGCCTACTTGAACAAAGCTTCTAAAAGAATGAAGAAGTAGGCCGAAAAAAAGATGAGGCACGTTGAGTACCAGGAGGGGGATTTAGTCCTTGTCAAGTTGTTGCCCCAACAATTCAAAACCTTAAGGAAGGTGCATAAAGGGTTGGTGCGCAAATACAAGGGTCCATTTCCAGTACTCAAGCATATAGGTAAGGTCTTCTATAAGCTTCAACTCCCTGCCAAGTTAAAAATTTTCCTTGTCTTCCATGTTAGCATGCTAAAACCCTACCATGGAGATAAGGGAGATCCTTCAAGAGGCAAATCCAAAAGGGTTCCTACTACGGTGGTAACCTCTTTTGATAAAGAGGTGGAGTGCATTTGGCTGATCGCTTAATCCGCCGACATGGTGTTCCTAATTATCGGGAATACTTAGTGAAATGGAAGAATTTGCCTAAGGCCGAAGCTAGCTGGGAGCATGAAGATGCCTTGTGGTAATTCAAAAACTATATCGAGTGGTTCAAAGTTGATGGCGCGACGGGGATGTCACGAACTTGAGTGGGGGAAGGTGTTACGCCCCGCTCATTTAGCTCCCCAAAATCTAGATATTGTTGCGTATGGCTCTAAGGTCCTATATATATACTGCTCACCCAAAAAGATTGAGGAAGACCCTAGAACATGGTGGACACTTCTAGAATGATCAAGAGAGGTCTTTGTCATGCTAGAAGACTCGAGTTGGCACTACTAAGTCCTAGAAGGTTCTAGACAAGGCCAGATAGTGCTAGATAGGTTGGACGGTCCTAGAAGCTCCTAGAATGACTTGGAAGAGTCAAGATGGTAGGTGAACCTCTTAGAAGGATCTAGACCATGTTTATTCTAGAATTCTCTATGTAAATATCTTTGTAGATATTATAACTTTATTTGAGAATATTCTAAACTCTTTGTAACATCATGCCACTTGGCACGATCATAATCGTTGGTTGATTTAGGCTTTGCCTATATAAAGGACCCCTAAGGTTTATTTGTACACAAGTCTCATTTGTGAGAGTTGTAAGCATACTAAGAGTAATACAAAGCTTTCATTTACCTAAACTCTCTCATCCTTACTACTTTGTCTCAAAAGCTTACTCTAAGTCCTTTTCTTGAGTATTGGTAGGCTGACTTAGTGCGACAGACTGTGTTAAGTGCCTCACGATTATCTAGTTTAAGGCTAGGGTCGTGACATTTTGCTTAGCAAGTACAACGTAATTCTCACAAAGAATTTTACTTATAAACAAATAATCTTTTATGAAAGTCCGGTGATACGGTTTTATAAAATCATTACTTTATGCTTTAATATAAGATATTGTATCATGATTTTATCTCATTCTTGATCACAAAGTCTTTTATCTTTCTTATGGGCCCTAGTGTACGTACTGAGTGTGCACTACTGAATGGGGAACCAGGGGTGCAACCTAACTAAAAATGCCAACGGTCATAGTCCTAATATACTTTTCCTCGGGAATCCTCTCTTAGCGGAGGTCGGTCTTATTTTTCCTCGGATATCCTCACCTAATGGAGGTTGGTACAACACCTTTAAATTTTTTATCTTATTTAGTCTTTTTTAATATGAGTAGATACGCTTTAATGAACCCAAACTAATATTCCACTACCATAGCAATTCCTTTGTTAAAGTATGCTAAAGTATTTTTATATAATAACATTGTAAAGTAAGAATACATCATTTTTATAGCATAGGAAATATATCGTTATAAGCATACATTATACATATGCTATACAATAATAATATAAAGGCAAGTTAACACATGAAATGTTGAGTTATAGCTTATCTTTTTGTTAAAGATTCTTCTTTTATTTACTTTTACACTTTAATATGGTTTTAAAACTGCCTAAAATATCTTTCTTGCATATTTGACCCATATTTTATCAAAATTACACTTTTGACTCAAATATTCAAAGTTTTGGCATTTTATTCCTTTCTACTTTTGAACAAATATCTTTAATTTTTGGAAAATATTTTTAATAAATAAAAATCTGTTCTTAAAAATCTAAGTCTAAATCATTAAGCTTGGTTCATTTTCATGCATATTTTATTTTAGGGTCTTATACTTAAAAATCTTCTACTTTTGTGTTTAGTCATTTTGATTTTACTATTATTATTATTATTTAACCATTATTATTATGAAGTATTCATATTTAGAGGTTTAAGAAATCAACAAAATAAGTCTAAACATAATATAAATTTTATAATATCTAAAGTAAATCAAATATATTATTATCCATTTATTCTTTTATAGAATCTATTTAGACACATAACAAGCAAGGTGAGGGAATATTTACTTTTAAAGCTTGAATCTTCTTTCTTACGTTTCCATCACAAAACTAGGTGCTCTCTTCTTTTGATTATAATTCTTAATTTCTAGAGTCGATGGGTAAAATATTATAGCTTTTGTGGATCTAGAAGAAAATGAGGTAGAAAGAGTTTTTTTTTTTTTTTTGAGAAAGGATAAATGGAAAAATGAAGATAGTTTTGGCTAAGTAATTAGAAGGATAAGTATGGATTTGCAATTGCCAAATGAAGGATCTATTTATAGGCCAACATAGGAGGTATCCAATAATACACACTTTCACATTCTATTAAATAATTCAAACACTATTATCATCAATTTGTCAATATATCTTCTTTTCCTATTCTATTACCTTATCTTTTACTTTATTTTTCACTCATCTACAACTTTTGTCTCTAATCTTTCTTCTTTTTTAATTATTTGGAATCCAATACTACTAGCTCCCAAAGAAACTCTCCACTATATTAATCTTTTTCATACCTTTTGAATTATTTTTGAGACAAAAGCTACTAATTAGTTTTTTCTATGTCTTCTACTTTGAATTATGGCCACTAATTTTCAAAGAACATTTCTATTATCATTTTACTTCTTCCTATCTTTTGAATTATTTTAGAGGCAAAAGTTATCAATTAGTTTTGTCTATATTTTCCTTTTCTAGAATTACCCACTAACTTTATCCATTTCCTTTGCTATTCCACTAATTTAAAGTTAGTACCTTCCTAAGGTAAAACTTTACTACTCTTCATCTTTTTCTACAACTTAATTTTCTACCCTTAGATTGATTTATCTACTTAATTCATTGTACACTTAAATCCTACGTATTCAAATTATGGCATGGTACTATTTTGATGCAACTATTAACTTTAGGTTACAAAATGTAAAAATTTTTAATGTGACATAAATATATCACTTTCTTAATTAGGTTATATTGATATATATAATATAATTATTGTAGAATCAATTTATTATTAAGGAAAACTAACTTAGAATTTCTTAATTAAAACAAATAATAACTATAGTCTTCTCATTTAATAAAATTTAATATTAAAACAATACTACATACATAATTTCAAGTATTTGCGAATGTAAACTTATTAAAATTTGACATTAAGTTTATTAATAATAATTCTACTAACATTGTAAGTCTAGGAATTCCTAGGGAGTTACATTATAGGTTCCAGTTATAGTACTAGTTCTTCTTCTTGAGGTAGAGGTTCTTCATTGTCCACTTGAGGTTTGATATTCTCTTGGTGTTATTGCCTTTGTTGCTCATGAAGGTTCCTCATCTCCTCTTCTTGAGCTTGGAGTCATTGTTGCAAGTTAGCTACAAGATTACTTAGGTCGGGTGTTTCAGGTGCATTTATTGGACTGACACATGGTCTTCCCCTCTTTCTTGCCATTGTTTTGTTTTTAGTTAACTCTTATTAGTTCTGGTATTATTGGCTATCTCAATTTCGATTATGAAGAAAAATGATAAATTAAGTTATAAGACATATACTATTTCATAATTATATTATTTCATTAATTAAAGTACAAGATAAGAACATATAAACATTTTTAGTCTGCTTTATACTTAATCTCTCATATTAGTACTTGAAGGTTCGCTAGGGTTTTCTTTCGGATCCTCTTCTAGGTCCTCTTTTCAAATTCTTCCTCATTGTCATTAGTGTGTCCTTGTTTGGTGAGCATGGTTCTCTCCACATCTATTCGCGGTCATACCCTTCTTTGCTCTTCTTTGGGGTCTCCTTATTGGAAAGGTATTCTTGTGGTATTCCCACGAGATGATCCTTCAGCCATACTCTATTCCATTTCCTTTTGATATTCCTCTTCCGCATGAATTGTCTCTGAACTAATGCGTTCAAGATTCATATCAATAAGTAGATTTCTCATGCATCTTCGAATATGACTTAGGATTCTATTCCAACAGATCATAAGTATGATATTATTAGGCCATCTCGAATGGCATAGGTGAACTAATTCTTCAAAACAATGGATGTTATATTCTTCCATAGATTCATCTGGTCGGGATTCCTATCTGTTTCTCACAAAGTCAAAAGATCATTCTTGTAATTGGGTCTCTGCTGTCAGGGATCTTTATTGGATTGTTACGGTGTTCTATTTGTGAATAGCATGCTATGATTAATCTGTAGAATGTTTTCCAACTCATATTGTCTACTATATGTCCTGATGCTCGTCACCATGCTCGAGCATTATTTCGCAGTTACATTACTGTAACACTGGTCCATTCATACTCTTGGATATGACACATTTGTAAAAGTTGTTCCGTTTCGTGAAGCTAATTCCCTAACACTTCGGGTGTAGATTCTCCCAAGTAGTATGGTGTTCGTTCTGCTCTGAAGGCAGCCACTACTACAGCTCCAAAAAAATTGAGGTTGGGCAATCTCTCGGTCCATCAGAATGTCGATTATCAGGGCGTCCATTACTACTACATAATATATTCTTAAGGTTAAATAATATATTAAGCAAAAATTCTACTTACTTGAGTTGTCTGAAACGTTGTGAAAGGATGCGAAGTAGGATGGCAGAATACCCTCTTTGATACTAACTGTAATGATCTGACTTTTAGGATCGTTAACTACTTACCTTATTAGCTTACTTATTTAGAAAGAGAAATTTAGACACTGAAAATTCATGACAAATTTTGTTTATATGCTTTTATTTCTTGTTAAGAGATTTATTTTTATAACTAACTATTTACTTAAATTTTGGAAATAAGTAAAATACTTCTCAATGGTTAAGTATCCTTTATTTAAATTGGATTATAAACTTTTTATTAAGGTGATTTAAATAATGTGCAACCATAAAGGGCTCCCAAGTGAGGAGAGAGGTCACATACAGATTACTTAAGTCCCAAGCTCTCCTTAGACAGTTTAGGTCTTTTTGACAGAACCCTTTGTGTTTTGTATTTATTTAAATCAAAACATTTTCTCTTTTAGATCTTTTAAAAAATATTTGTTTAAATTCTATTAAATCGAAATACATTTTCAAGTTCAATTTAATAAAACCATGCATTGAAAAATAAAATGTCAAGTTATAACAACATTTTCGAACAATACCAAACTTACATAATTAAAATCATTTGTCTCATAATAAAAACATATATGGAAGTAATTTTAATGGCAGTATTCCATTGCCCATGCCTCTCATTCATCTCGCCTCAATTCCAACTGACCCATCAATCAAATCAAAGGTTTCTTTCCTTTGGTACCTATAGGATGGATACTCATAAAATGTAAGTTTTCACTCAACAAGTACAATGTAATTCTCACAAAATATTTTACTTATAAACAAACAATCTTTTATGAAAGTCCGGTTATACTATTTTATGAAATCGTTACTTTATGCTTTATTATATGATATTGTATCATGATTTTATCTTATTATTGCTCACAATGTCTTTTATCTTTCTTGTGGGCCCTGGTGTACGTACCGAGTATGCACTACTGAATGAGAAACCAGGGGAGTGACCCAATTGAAAATGCCAACGGTCATAGTCTTAATATACTTTTCTTTGGGAATCCTCGCTTAGCAAAGGTCGGTCTTATTTTCCCTCAGATATCCTCACCTAGTGGAGGTTGGTACGAGACCTTTAAATTCTTTATCTTATTTAGTCTTCTCTTAACATAAGTGGGTACGTTTCAATAACAAGCCCAAACTTATATTCTATTATCATAGCAATTCATTTGTTAAAGTATGCTAAAATATTTTTATATAATAACATTGTAAAGTAAGCATACATTATTTTTATAGCATAGGAAATGCATTTTTATAAATATACATTATACATAGGCCATACAATAATATTATAAAAGCAAGTAAACACATAAAATAATTTCAAACATATCATACTTCAAACATGAAACATTTTCAAACCATCCATGCTATAGGTGAAATTGTACTTACTTCATAATATAATTGTCCTAGTTCTACTCATTAATTACATATGTCTAGGTTGAAGTTCTGCTCGGATGTATAAATACTCTATTTGTTAGAGTAATTTAAAGTGACTTTATACTTTTTTTTAACTTCTATTACTTAGTGGGCTTAAAATATTTAAGATTCAGTCTTGATCAAACATAAAACTTCACATTTGAGAAACAATGTCATATTATATTCATTGACTAATATATACTTTCAACTTAGATAGATGAGATTTAATTCTCCTTAATCTTGATCATAGTGATCTTTTTAGTCTGTCAATAATTTTGTTATTGATTTGATTAATATCAACCTAAATCAGTCAAGTTTTCTTAATTATATTTCTTTTCATCAAATACTTTGAATTATGCTTGATTAATTTCTTTATTCATAATTAAGGGTCATAATATGATAAGTGAGTCAAACACACTAATGGCTTCACAAATTTAAATTTTAAAATCATACTTGGACTAAATATTATTTGGCATTGATCGCGCTTTTTAGGCTCATCACTAAACTTAGGCAAAATATAATTAGAGGCATACATTATTTATTTCCTATAATTGATTTCATGTCATAAATATAAGTTAATCTTTTCTTATCCAAATTAGAGATCTAAAACAAAGTTTTCTATTTATTCTTATACCAAATTTCTAACCCAAAATTTCAAAGTTTTATAATTTATATTTTTATCCATAATCTTAAGATTTCCAACATTTATGCCCTCCAATGGTAAATATTAAGTTATATCTTATCTTTTTTTTAAAGATTCTTCCTTTATTTACTTTTACACTTTAATATAGTCTTAAAACTATCTAAAATAACTTTCTCACATATTTGACCCATATTTTGTCAAAATTATGCTTTTGACCCAAATACTCAAAGTTTTTGCATTTTAGTCCTTCCAACTTTTGAGCAAACATCTTTAATTTTTGGAAAGCATTTTCAATGGATAAAAATTTGTTCTTAAGGATCTAAATCTAAATCATTAAGCTTAGTTCATTTTCATGCATATTTTATTTTAGAGTCTTACACTTAAAAATCTTCCACTTTTGTATTTAGTCATTTTGATTTTACTATTATTATTATTATTATTATTTAACCTTTATTATTATGAAGTATTCATATTTAGAGGCTTAAGAAATCAACAAAATAAGTCTAAACATAATATAAATTATATAACATTTAAAATAGATCAAATATGTTATTACTCATTTATTCTTTTATAGAATCTACTTAAACACATAACAAGCAAGGTGACGGAATATTTACTTTCCAAGCTTGAATCTTCTTTTTTACGTCTCCACCACAAAGCTAAGTATTCTCTTCTCTTGATTATAATTCTTAATTTCTAGAGTAGATGGGTAAAATATTATAGCTCTTATGGATTTGGAAGAAGATGAGGTAAAAAGAGTTTTTTTTCTTTTTTGAGAAAGGATAATTAGAAAAATGAAGATAGTTTTGGCTAAGTAATTGAAAGGTTAAGTATGGATTTGAATTGCCAAATGAAGAATCTATTTATAGGCTATCCATAGAAGGTATCTAATAATACACACTTTCATATTCTATTAGATAATCCAAGCACCATTATTATCAATTTGTTAATATATCTTCTTTTCCTACTCCATTACCTTATCTTTTACTTATTTTTCACTCATCCACGACTTTTGTCTCTAATCTTTCTCCTTTTTCAATTATTTGGAATCCAATACTACTAGCTCCCAAAGAAAGTCTCCACTATATTAATCTATTTCATACCTTTTGAATTATTTTGGAGATAGAAGCTACTAATTAGTTTTCTCAATGTCTTTCACTTTGAATTATAGTCACTAATTTCCAAAGAACATTTCCATTATTATTTTCCTTTTTCCTCCCTTTTGAACTATTTTAGAGACAAAAGCTATCAATTAGTTTTGTCTATATTGTCTTTTTTTGAATTACCCACTAACTTTATCCCTTTCCTTTTCTATTCTACTAATTTAAAATTGTTACCTTCCTTTTTTTCTACAACCTATTTTCCACCCTTACATTAATTTGCGTACTTAATTCTTTGTATACTTAAATCCTAGCTAATCAAATTATGGCATAGAACTATTTTGGTACAACCATTAACTTTAGGTTATAAAATATAATAATTTTTAACGTGACATAAACATGTCACATTCTTAATTAGGTTATATTGATGTACATAATACAATCATTGTAAAATTAATTTATTATTAAGGAAAATTAACTTAGAATTTCTAAATTAAAATAAGGAATAACTATGGTTTTCTCACGTAATAAAAGTTCACATTAAAATAATACTACCCACATAATTTCAAGTATTTGTGAACGTAAACTTATTAAAATTCGACACTAAATTTATTAATAATAATTTTACTAACATTGCAAGTTTCGGGATTCCTAGGGGATTACAGTAGTAGAGTAACTAGGAAAAGTTCCGACTTTGAATTTTCAATCAATATTTTCAAGTTGCCTTTGGTATCTTTTTTAATAAAAACAAAGAATTTGCATCCAAAAACTCTAAAATAATCAATATTAGGGTTTTGATTATTTCAAAGCTCATAATGATAATTCATTCAAAATAAATCTAATCAACACCTAGTTTAAAACACAACAAATAGTGTTGATGACTTTGGCCAAAAGTATTTTAACAAAACATTTGCATTCGACATAGACTTTTTGAAACCAATAAAGAAAAAAAATTATAAAGACAAAAATCAACTACCTTGAGGGCATAATATTTTTTGATAAAAGTTGACTTACTTTCCAGAGTAATATGCTTTACAAATCGTATCATTTCTAGAAAAAAAAAAATTAGACTGGCTAAACTATAACAAGATTCTTTTAGTAAAGATTTAAAATTATAACCATATTAGCATGTCCAAGTTTTCTAAGCTATAAAATATTTTCTTTAAAAAATAATTATCTTAACTTGAATACATTTTAACTATGATAAAAATATATTTTTTATCAAAAGATATAATCTCATTTGTTCCAAATTTTTAAATGAACATTTGAAAGGTTAAAATAAAATCTCAATAACTCTAATCACATAATTGACAAAAATTAAGCATATTATATTTCTAGCAATACACTTTCAAATATAGGTAAAGAATTGTTACTAATATTACTTATTCTAATGATCTTGCTTTTGTGTTATCTCCAAAAATGAAATATCCACCATTATTTCTTTGTAAAAGTTAAGAGCTTGGTGAAGTTATCGGTCAAGTTCTTAGAGTAATCATTTTCTTTTTAAAAAAAAAATATGGCTTAACTAAAGACCTCCACTTATTATGAATTAAAGGAAAATGCCTACTACTACCCAATCCTCACCCCACCCCATTAGGGCTAATAAGCTTCCACACCTACCAACAGTGTAACTCGAACCTAGGACCGAAATCCTAGGTAATAGGTACTCGTACTACTTGAGCTAACTCACTACATCAAGAAGCAATCATTTTCTTGCTTATTCCTACAACGAAAATTCAAATTTGGATTTTTGGTACACACATAACTTGGGTCCTTAGGGGTTAGTCTTAAATTCTTTTAGTACCCAAGCTAGTTTTCCACCAAAATAAGTATTTTTCTTCATAAAGCATAAAAAACTAGTGTGTCTATCTTGATTGCAATAAGTGTAAGTGTACTTTGTATTGCTTGTACTAGCTTTCACAAAATAATTTTTGAGGTATTTTTGTTTTATAAAAGATTTATAGCCAATACCCCCTTTGTCAAAAACACATTTTCTCCAGCAAGTATCGCATCAAATTTTTTCTTTCCATTTGTAAATTTGTGGACAATTTTAGTTAAGTAGGAAATTTTGTCATTCAAGGAAACATTTTTATTTAACAAAAGATCACAATTACTACAAGGTAGTTTTGCTTCCTTTTCTTTTATAAGCTTTTTAACTGTTTTTGACCAACTAAGAATTTCCTTTTTGAGAGCATTATTCTTGAAAATGAGTTTTTCATAGTTTTTATGTAAATCATTAAAGTCACTCAGTAAATTTTCACATGATAAGTCACAATCACTATCATTATCTCTATTAGTATCACCATCGTCAAGAAATTCAACCTCATTTTATATTATCATGAAGCACATTTTGGTATCTTGAACTTTGTCATTATTTTCTTTCATCGAAATCTTATATGTCATGAGTGAACCCATGAGCTCTTCTAAAGAAAGTGTGGTGAGATCTCTAGCTTCTTGAATTACCACTATTTTTCTTAGATATGCTTTAGAAAGGCTCTTAAGAGCTTTATACATCAAATCTATGTTAGAGAAGAATTTTCCAAGAGCATTAAGAGAGTTAATGATAATAGTGAATATAGCAAACATTTGAGCAATAGTCTCATCTTTATGCATCTTGAATAATTCATATTAGCAAGTAAGAATATTAATTTTAGTCTCTTTCATAGAATTTGTGCCTTGGTGTGTGACTTCAAGCATATTTCACATTTCATGAGCATTTGTGGCCTTTTCAACATTATTGAATGTATCTCTATCCGTCCCACAAATCAAAATATACATAGCTTTACTATTCTTTGAAAAAGTAATTTTATCATTTACATCATATTCATCAATTTTTTTATCAACAAATTTATCACCAACCGTTTTTCTTAAAAATAAATGGACCTTTAGTAATAATACGCCATAAATCAATATCTAAATATTGTAGATATGTAAGTGTTAAGTGAATTCTATACTTAACTTTACTATACTTTCAAGCTTAAAAATTACTCATCTTTGAGCTCTTGTTATCCGATTTTGTTGTTTTTGGTGTATATTGCAGATGATGAGTCATTTACTAGAGAATACGGAATTTTCAAGAGAAATTGAGGCTAAACCAAGGCAAGTTAAACCAATTACGAGCAAAGATGGGTAAATACTGAGACAATAGGAGTGAAAACTAAGTATAAATTGTGCACCGCAGTGCCACTATCACGGCATCATAGCGCCGTGACATATATCTCATGGCATCGCAATGCCACGGCTCAGTGCCACCATCTAGACCATCTCGACACCGCGGCTCCAAAAAGTGTAGACATGTTGCAAAATTCTTGGATCATGGCCGGTCCTGCCTCCAGTATTTAACCTCTCTTTGACTCGTTGTGAAGATGACAGAGGAAAAAAACCCTAGCAGTCAAAGTTAGAGAGAGTTTCTGAAGGAGAAACAACAAGGAGCAGAAGGAATCACGACGATTCAAGAGGAAACTAGCGGATTGAACAAGCTTCATAGAGTTTTTCTATCTTTCGTCTATTTATCATTTTATTTTTCTACTACAGACATGTATCAACTATACCATTAATGTTGTGTTCTTCTTTGTATAACAATGAACTAAACACTCTTTCTAGGGATGTAATCAAACCTATAATGTAATTCATTTACGTTGTTTTCCTCATTTGTTCTTGTTATCCACTGATGAGTTAATTTTTCAATGTTGTTATTAATGCTTTTGTTTATTTGGCCAGTAAACTAATTGTTGTGTGAAATCTATATGAACTTAGAAAGGGGAGTGTAGATTTGAACATAGGTTGAACAACATAAGATTGCCTAGTATAGGGTGAATTTATATAAGATAGGAATATACCTTTGTAACTTATGAAACCTTGTATGGGAGCTATCATGCTAAATGATTTTTAATCAATTTATGTTAAGATTAATATACTATCTTGTTTAAGCATTTTCACCTATATCTCATAAAGAAAATTGTGAATACCATTGAGTTCCCAGTTGTTAATTTTAAGTGGATGATTGAACTATGAAGAAAACTAGTAATTGAAAGAGTTAGAGGAAAAATTGCATCCCTAGGCTTTATCTCCTTGTTGTTAAATTATCGTTGGTTGTTTAGTGTTAATTTCCCTCATTTCCTTTTATTTTGAATTCACATTTTAATTTTGGTTCAAAACAACTACTTATTATCGTTTGGATAAATCGCCAACTAGTTTTGGTTAGTACTTAGCATTTGTAATTCATTTGTTCCTCATGGGATTCGGCACTCACTTACCTTCTACATTACTTGTTGTGACTCGTATACTTGAGGTGTTTGTGTGTTAGAAATAGCCTAATAGTAAGCATCCTATTTTTCTAGTAGAAATAATCGGTCCCATTAAAAAATAGTGACATAGTTGTTGAATACCCCTCATATAAAAAGTTTTAAAAATTGTTTAGGTATGTCATCTCAAGATAATTAAGTCTTTTAAATTTGATCACCAAGCTCTGATATTAATTGTTATCCTAAGATTGACAATCTAAGAGGGGGTTAATTGGGTTTTAAAACTTTTTAAGAAAACGTTTCAACTATGTAAAACTATAGACCACTATTTTTTACTTTGAAGCTAAACAAATAATAATACAAAGCATATAGTGATAATACCAAGTAAATTAAGTACACTAAATATCAATCACACAATTAATAGTTTGCAATAAAGTAGAGAGTATAAGGATAGTTAAGATACACTATAAATGAACAAAGTCTTGCAACACGATCCAAGAGAAGTGTTCGGCTTCCCTTTTTAATTATGAACAATCTTATTTGATTTAATTATAAAAAATATGTCTTAACTTTAATAAACAAGTTTATTAAAATATGTTTCTAATAAATAAATTATAGAACTTTTTTGACATTTACTATTGTACCAATCATCAAAATATTATCATAAATACTATGCATGAAATATCTATTATTGAATATCTAAAATATTCAATAATATCCATAAATAATAAATACTTTTTGGGCATAATCCTAATACTATATGATTGTTTATAAGTAAATTACAAGAAACCACAAAAGTATCCAGCAAACCAATTTGGTTTTCTTTTAGCAGAATGTCCTATATATAAGTAAATCATAGGAAACCAGTGTAGTTTTCTTTTGGCATAATGTCTTATACCTAAGTAAATCATAAGAAACCACAAAATTTTCCTAGAAATCAGTTTAGTTTCCTTTTAACAGAATGTCTTATACGTAAATAAAATATTGTGGTTTCTTGGAAACTAATTTGGTTTTCTTTTACCAAAATGTCATGTATGTAAATAAATCACAGGAAACTACAGAACTTTCCTGGAAACCAGTTTGGTTTTCTTTAAGTAAAGTGCTCTTTATGTAAATAAATTATAAGAAACCACAAAAATTTTCTGGAGACTTTTTTTTCTTTTTTTATAGTTTGTTTATCTCAAATCAATTTAGTTACAAGAAACTAAAAAGAAAAGAAAATGAACAAAAGAAAAGCCACTAAAAAGAAAATAGCAAAAAAAAACAATGTTTTTCCCTTTTGTCAAAGATTGAGGGACGAATAAATTAAAATGAAAAAGGAAACAAAAAAGAGTAGAAAGAAGTATATTTCAAACAATAGTTTGTAAGTCATATTTTAATACATCAAACACTATCGTTAGGAAACTAAAGCTAAATTAGATACCATAAAAGATAACAAGGGAAAAAAAAAAAAGAAAAGAAAAAGGATAGAGGTATATGTATGTTCACTAAAAAAAATAATTAGAAAATGGTGAAGAAAAATTAAAAAGAGAATAAAATAAAAAAATACTAAAAGAAAATAACAAAAGAAATGATATTTCTCCTTTTCTTAAAGAGTGAAGAAAAATGAAATTAAAATGAGAAAGGAAAAAACAAAAAGAAAAAAGAGTATAAAGAACTATGTTTAATGAGGGAAAAAAAGGAAAAACAAAAAAAAAAAAAAAAAAAAAAACCACGAAAAAGCATTTTAAAAAGTTAGCCTAAAAAAAAAAAGAATGGATAGAGATACAAAATTATTTTATTAGGAATCGAAACCGGGTCACTTACAAGTGCATGCGCTTCAAGCACTAAGTCAACATATTTCTCAATGAAAGTTTCTCACTTTTTATAACTTATAGACTTCATGTCACGACCCAAAACCCGGGCTAGTGGCAGAAAGGAAATTTCACAAAGATGGAAAATTCCTTAATTTATTTGAAAAGTGTCAAAAGTTCTAGTTTTTATAAAAATAGTCCATTTAAATAAAATAATCGGAATTTCATCCCGTGAACCACTCCCACAGTTCGTATACACCATCAAACATAAATTGAACAATTACTTAAAAACATGAAATTAATTACAAAACCTAGCATCATCATCATTCACAACAGATGTCAAATACCAGAATGGCATACATAAGTTTGCAGACAAAATAGAAAGCAGTAATCTTAGTTCAATGCTAACACACAATCCAAATAGTCCAAAGACTACAACAACAAACTCCTAGCATTACCAAGAGACGAACTGCAATCAGGATGACTTCTTACTCCTCTTAATCACCAAGATCGCACTGGACGCCACCTGAGGAGGAAGGTAAGGGGGGGTGAGCATACAATGCCCAGTAGGAAAATAGTTACCTCGGGGAAAAACAGTTCAGTGATGGGAAGCTCCTGCATGGTCAGTTCAAATCCNCCAGGATGATGGCACTAAGTGTACCTAACAGCCTGCCTGATACCTAAGCCCATACCCGGAGTGGACACCCATGTGTCGCCTACCAAACCTAGAGGGGTAACCGAATTGCCTACACCTGCCAAATGGGGAGGTAATCAGAAGTAACAAGACCTCGTGCAAGTTACGGACTTTCACCGACAGTGGGGTACGTAGCGCCACACTGTAAAACCCACGATGCTAATACGGTGCTCATGTATGATCCTATGATACGTGCAATACAGAACTGAAGTGTAAAAACTATTGTACTCTGGTTTTTCAGTAAAACATGCATAATAGGGTTTTATAGAAAAACGGGCAGCATAACAGCCCTCTTTTTGATATACCCAAAATAACCTGTATACAGCAAATTCCCAAAGCAGTACAGTATATATCGTATAACCAAATTCCATCATATATAATTCAAATCATTAAAAACACGCCTGTTCTTATATGCTGCAGAAAATAAGTTTTAACTCAAAAACGGTATAAAACGAAGGTAACTAAACTCCTACCTCAACAGAATAGCGACACCAGGCTATTAAGTCCTTAAGGTGTCGTTGACGATCGCCCGGAGGGTCGGAAACCAATTCCAAGCCCTCGATCGTCCTCGTGCGAAAAACCAACTTTCTCACTGGAGCTTCAATTCCACAAACAGACCTCTTCACTGAATTCCTAGCACCCAAAATAGCTAGGTTAGACATATAACTTGTCCAATTCGGGTCCGGGTCCACACCGGACCGGTGGCATGCAAAAAAAGATAAAATCTCGACCGTCCGATCTCGATTTTTGTGCCGATCACCAAACTACACAATATATATAACAAACTTCTCCATTTTCCGAGTACATTCCAAAAATATAATCAAAAACACAATCCAACGGCCGGATCGAGAACAACAACCAAAAACTCGAAATGACCAAAAATGGCAACTTTCAATCCGGGCAAAATGGAGTTGAGATATATATACCTTGATGATCCTTGCGACGATACGAATCCAACGGGACCGGTTTGAGGCCGAAAGGTGGCCGGAATCGTCGCCGGTGACGGAAAAACCGAAATGTGTCGAATCGGCTTCTATGGCTTTTCCTGGCAAACCAGACGGCGGCGACGAGCGGCGAGGGACGGCGGAGCTTCATGGCAGCTCGGCGAGGCGACGCCGGTCGGTGGGCGGCCCGGACGGCAGCTGGCGGCGGTTCTTCGGAGGTGCGGCCAAGAGGGAGAGAGAAGAGAGAGAATTCGGGGGGGGAGGAGAGAGAAGAGAGAGAGAGAGAGAGAAAAAAGAGGATGAGCACGTGGCCCAATCTTATAGGTCTGTGCAACTTTTCAAAAATTGCACATAAGTCCCCAAAATTTCAAATCTCTATCAATTTAGTCCCCCAAAATTTGTAATTTAGTCCCTCTGAACAAAACTTTTGCAAATTAGTCCCCATAATATTTTATCCTGAAAATTGGTAAAATGTCCAAATTACCCTCGAAAATTCCGGGTTTTTACACTTCATTCTTAAATATTGCAATATTTATAATTATGCCTCTACTTCTTTCTTACCTAGCTTTTAGAAAATTACCTATTTAGGTCGTATTAAGTTTTTAAGTCGTATTTGTGTCATTTTTAAAGAAAAAAGATAGTACTAGGTGTTATTTTTCCAAAATTCAAAATCCTAGATGAGCTGAACTTTTGAGAAATTCCAATTTATTTAGAAACTACCCACCCTTTAATAATGTTTAAAAAATATTATTTTATTAAAACTGATACGTTTTAAAGGTATTCAAAATAACTAATCAAGTGTATTAGAGTAATCATGAGTTAGTTTAGGTAACTAGTCTCGTTACCTCAAATAACTTGACTAATTACCTCAAATACCTCTTCAATTAGTGAAAAATAATACTTTTATTAGTATTTTTGAAAGTGGTACTTTTCTAATTAGTTTTAGGATTTTTCCATCGGGGATTTTTTAAATTTATTTAAACTTTATGATAAAGAATTAAATTTCCTCCAAATTTATTTTTTAAAAAAAAAAAAAGACCATCTAGGAATTTTCAAATTTTTGTTTTTGGAATTTTACCTTATAAATTCAAATTCAAACACAATGGGACAACAAAAACTGCAGCCCTAGCAACAATGAGTGTATTTAACTATTTATATATGTACACACGATCTTAGCTAATTAGTGATGATGATCGTGGATTAATTACTTTTTGCATGCGGGCACAGCTATCTTTTTATATGCTACAGGGACCGGTTTGTTTCTATAATCAAGACTAATCGAGAATTAGATAAATATTAAACGAGTAGTACTACTGCCAATTATATAAATACTTTGTGCTCTATACTTTATAGTTTATACATTTACGCGTAAGTTCCGTGTTGTCGCTTAAACTAATATAAGACGGATGTCTCATATCTTTTGATGTTTTAAATAGTTATCCATGTTGTCGCTTGCACTTAAAAATATTACTATATATCATTAAACTTTTCATTCTGCTTTTGAATTAATTTAACTATTTTAGCTGTTGTATGTTTTGTAACACTACTTTTGGTGAAGATTTGGAGTTCCTAATTGAGGATTTAGTTAATTAAGCAATGATCAGCTACTAATCATTTGGCCTATATACGAGTACAGCACCCCTATTCACAAGGATCATACAAATGAGTTTCTTTATTTCTTAATTTTTGGAGATAGAATACAAGTGATTTTGGGACGCATCTCATGGAACAAATGAGTTAGTAGTTTCAGACTTTCCCACTTGAAATATTTTTATTGTTTTATCATTAGAAAATACATATTTTATTAATTATTTTAACGAGGTTCATTAACTGAAAATTTGCATATTTGAAAACATATTAGTGTAATTATAATATTGGATCTCAAGTGTGTTGTTGCTATAACTGAATTAATAAGAGCAATTGAGATAGAACTTTTTACATTCAAAAGAATTTTCAAGTTGCTATAACTGAATTAATAAGAGCAATTGAGATAGAACCTTTTACGTTCAAAAGAATTTTCAAGTGAGAAAACAATATTACAGAATTTTAATCTTTTCTTATTATAATTATTACGTTGCTGGAATGATGGAATCAATAAAATATAATACGTACCGAAAATGTGTGAATATATATATATATATAGGGCACCAATCCAGTAGGTATTTTTTTTTTTTTTTAATCTATGCATAGGTATCAATTTGGCCAATGAAAATTTAGCATGCACATTTTTTTATTGTAAAAAGTAAAAAAGAGAAAGAGTATTAATAATGCACGTTTTTTCATACATTTTATTTTAGCCATTGGATCACCATTAGATGGTGATCCAACGGCTAAAAAAAAAATATATACCCATAGGTTAAAAAAAATACCTATTAGATTGACAACTATATATATATATATATATGGGCACCAATCCAGTAGGTATTTTTTTTTTTTACCTATAGATAGGTATCAATTTGGCCAATGAAAATTTAGCATGTATATTTTTTTATTGTAAAAAGTAAGAGAGAGAAAGAGCATTAATGATGCACGTCTTTTCATGCACTTCATTATAGCCATTGGATCACCATTAGATGGTGATCCAACGGCTAAAAAAAAATACCTACCCATAGATAAAGAAAAAAAATACCTATTGGATTGGCAACCTATATATATATATATATGCTAATCAGTAGAATGAATTATGATTTTGTTATTAATTTTAACCATATATATATATATATATGCTAATCAGTAGAATGAATTATGATTTTGTTATTAATTTTAACCGCGTGAAATTCATCAAACTTGAACTTTCCGATTATAAAGTACAAACAATTATAAAAACTTAAACTTTCTGACTAATGTTCACATCATAGTCTTTTATTGTTCCGAATTAACTGAACTGTAGTGTTGAGAGCAGTATTACCCCCATATGTAAATGGATGCGCTTGTCACCTTGAAGACTATTGGGTAAGTGGTAATAACTCATGGTCACAAACTAAAACATTAACATAATCAAAATAGAACAATAATTGGCAAGTATATACTCCTACATTTGACTTCTAATAATAATATTCACCAACAGCAATAGTCTTCCTCATTAGTAAGCTATTTCAGAACCAACTTTAGTTTGATAGTGTGATCAATAATTCTATAAATAATACCACCGATTTGAAAAGTTCAATCATTCTACTAATTTAATAGAACGAAATCAATATATTCATCTAATTATAGCTCATAATATATGTATAGCTATTTTACATCGCCTTTATTAGAGTATCTTAGTGTCACAAGTATCATAACTTTTCTAATCGATTGCTTGAGGTTGCTTTTGGAATGGTGCTGTTTTTAGTTTAATTATTTTAAACCGTTGAGAAAAATATAAAAAAAGAAGTGTTTGGTACATTCTACTTTTGATCAACAAATTATAAAATATATTATATAATTGTTATGTTAAGCATAATTTGATAAATATAATAATAGTTACTTCTAACTATAAAGCTGGTTTTGCTTCTATTATACAAACTCCCTTAGATGTTACCCTCAGATCTTTTTTTCTCACAATTACTCATGCCCACAGGACATCTGTAGCTGCAGCATATAACACATTATCAATACCAAATTAACTAGTCCCAAATGGTAGGACTTATATGACTCCCACCGTATAGTCAAGTTAATAAATCTGGACAAAGATATATGCGTCAAGACAGACGTTAGTAGCTAGTGCTTTTATCTTATATATATTATAAAAAAAAAATTAACGATATTATAAATTGTACTGACATGCCACTAATATTATGTTCATTCCAATATATTTAAAATAAATAAATAAATAATATATAAAAAAACCTAGCTTGATCGAGAACTTTAAATAACGTGGTAATAATGCATATTATATATATAACTTAAAATGAATAATAAGAGGTCAGCTGTCAGATCTTAATTGATCAGTGGGCCAATTGCATCCATGATATAAAAATTAAGATTATATTTTTTTATCGTCATTTTTGTGATAAGGGTTTACTAAAATCATCAATGCATGGACAAAATACGAGCATAGTTACTAGAGCAAGCGCAATGTTTTCATGAAGTTTCCAAAACAAATATATATATATATATATGGTTGCCAGTAGGTATTTATTTTTTTAACTTATGGGTATATTTTTTTTTAATCATTATTAAATAACCGTGATCTGATAGTTATAATGAAATGTATGAAAAAATGTGCATTATTAATGCTATTTTTTTCTCTTATTTTTTACAATAAAAAAGTGTAGGGCTAGATAAAAAAGTGTAGGGCCAAATTGATAATAAAAAAAATTCCAACTGGATTGCTGCCATATATATATATATATATATTTGTGAGCGAGAGCTAGCTAGCTATATTAAGTTATATATATTTGTTTTTTTGTTAAAACTAATGATCGAAATAAATATACTTCAAACAATGTACACACAGGTCTGGCTTTAATTTTATTACAGAAAGAAACTGTAATAAAGTACTACAAACAAACGGATCAGACAGTACGCTCTCGCGATCGTATATATATAGACCCTGGCCACTCTCAACCGATCACGTACAATTTACAAACCACTAAAATCAAACTTACATTATCACAACACTTACATACTTTTTTTTTATGTTTTTTTTATGGAAGTAAGCATATTATGCATCATACACATACACACAAATACATACATACACACAGACACACACACATATATATATACATATATATATATTTTACTATATAAAAGGGACACTAGCTTTGATTAAGATAATTAGCACTGTGTTATAGTGCCAAAACCAAACCAGGCACTGACGCATCACACAGCTTGCTTTGCCAAACACTCTGGCATTTATAAGCCGAATGTGACGTGATCTCCGGCGACGACACCGACTGTGATGCCACGTCAGCTCTGCCGAGGCGGGTGACAGTGACGGAAGTGTTGTAGTACTCCCTAACGTGGGTAATTATCCCATCAGCGCCGAGGGTCCAGGCGTGAACCCAAGACACCGAGCGGTCTTCGTCGCAGCCCTCGGCGATGACCGTCGATTCGAAGGCGACGATGGAGAGAGGGTTGAAGGGAAACGACAAGTCGTTTGGCGAGGAGCCGGTGAGCAACCGCTTCAAATGTTGGTGAGATGGCGGGCCGTGGAACCACCACTCGAGATAGCAAGCGAAGAGGTTGGGATCAATATTTATGTCGTTTTGGGAGTTAAAGGCTTCATAGAGGGCTTTTACCACGCTTCTGTTGCGTTCCTCTTGGTTGATTGTTGATGTAGTAGTAGCAGTAGTGAGAGTTGCTTGTGAGTTCGCCAGCTTCTTCCTAACTTAAAAGCTAGCTTGCTAGCTGAGTCACTTTCAAATTAATTAAGAGTCGGCGAGAAAGAGAGAGCGAGAGAGAGAGATTTGGTTGTTGTTTGCAATGATCTTTGACAGTTGGGAGTGTCTGGTTTTTATAGCTGAGGTTTACCGAAATAATATATATATATATATATATATATATATATATAATATAATGGTTTCTCCATTTGCTCATTGTCTTTTATAAATAAATATAATATATACCTTCATATAATAGTGTAACATGACTACATATGGATCCCTTCATATATATCGGGGTTTGTTTTCTGCTTTGCGTTTTTTTTTCTTTTTCCTTGTACAATTTATTTGGGTTAGAGGGTAGTAGGGCCGGATTGTCCTATTTGTGAATCCAACTAGGCCTATTTGTGGATAAACTTAGTTGGAATGCTCTTTCTCCCCTTCGGAGACTTTTTTTTTTCCTTTTCATTTTATAAAATATACCTTCATACAATATAGGGTATAACAATATGTACACTAGGCGTTGTTAGGGTATAAAAACATTTAATATACAGAATAAAAACATTTAATATACAGAATAGGATACAATAAGATTAGACTATTTTAAAGGATTGAGTTCTATTAGATAAGATAAGATAAAATAAAGTTATAGTCTAATCTTATCCCAAGTTTATTGTGCTACATTTTGTTAGGATAGAATTAATGTGGGTTTCATAGTTTTAACTAAATAACAAATTTTGAGGTTTGATTATTTAGAAAATACCATTTTTAAAATTAATTTTGAAAAATATCATTTTTAAAACTCAATTTTGTAAAAATATCATTTTCAAAAACTTATTTACAAAATATCATTTTTGAAAATAGTTTAAAAATACCAATTTTAATAAAATATTTTTAAAATTGACACTTTTAAAACTTATTTTTGAAATGATATCATTTTTCATAAAATTATTGCGAAAATACAACTTATAAAAAAATATTTTGAAAATACTATTTCTGGTTTTACCACTTTTAAAAGTTAATTTCAAAAGTACAATTTTTTTCTACTTCAAAAACATTCTATTATTTTTAATCAAATTCCTAATCCCTTCCAATCTCAAATTCTCAAATAATAAAATTCCTAATCCCTTCCAATCTCAAATTCTCAAGAGGATAAAATAATCTCTGCTGAGGATATTATTTTTGAAGTGGATTATTTTAATCTAATTCAATCTCTGCATTAAATATGTGATTAATTTAATCTAATTTAATCTCGTCCTTATCTTGCATTTCAAACGCGTCTTCAACAAATGCATTTTTGGTTACAACCTTTTTCAATAAGTAAAAAATTTAGTCACAACATATAAGCAACTTATCATTAAAATATCAGGTGCTATATATGTTTCATTATATATTTTGATGATATTAATTGTGACCAGAACGCCATTGGTCTCAGAGTTTTTTAGCCACGGGTTTTCAGTGACAACACAGTCTCTTAATTTATTATGTGACTAATATCTTTTTGATGAGTCAAGAAATTTCACGTTTAGTGAAAAATGTATTTCCTACTAAGCGTGAAGTCTTTTAATTGGCAAGTAATAATATTTTGAAATCAATGTTTATTGTGAACTTAATTAGGACTTGCTTCGATTTGCTAACATTGATTTTTTCAAGGGGTGTTAATTAATTGCACCTAAATATATGCCTCTTGGACTGATCTACGCCAAATTTCACTTTACTTTTTGAACTCCTTGAGTTTGTATTTTGTCCCAAAATGACACGAATTTTACATTTATTGGCAATGTGTATCGCATGTACACCTAAAGACTATTTAACTCTTATTTAATTAACTAGGTCATGATTTTAATTTTTCGGTTAATATGACAATTTTCCGTGGTCAATACAGAAATTAACACACACACCCCAAAAAAAAAAAAGTACTTCAAGACAAAATTAGTGTACAATTGGATGCGTTATACCACTCAAAAATCAGGAGAGAGAGAGAGAGAGAGAGAGAGTCAGATTTATGGGTATGCGTAAAATTTATAATTATTCGAAGTATTAGGGGAACTTGCAATTTGCTACATGGACAGTGACGAGTGATCATAATGTTTTATGAGAACCTCACTAGTAAGGAGTGACGATCCCATTATTCTATATCGAAGCTATTTGTTGTAGGACCCACTTTATTAGATTTCCAAAGGGGGTCAATTAAGGATATATGGGACAACATGAAATTTCCCAAGCTAAATATGGCCCTTCGGATCGGAAACCAAATTGTTCTATGCATTTTCGTCTTTTTGTGAAGACTTTGGACATAGATATTGTTTCTTACTTTTCATATTTTTATACGATGTTGTCAGACGCAACTTTATGATTTTAATAATGCAAAGTTCCACCAAACAATCTTTCTACGCAAGAAGGATTCCGTGGTAATTTTATTAGCTTACGAGCATTAATTAGGTACAATAACTTGACATATTGTCAAGGACTGCTAACATCCACAAGTCTCCTGGCTACCAAATGTTTTATCTAGATAGCATACATACTTTGTATTATAAAATATTTAAATATTCTAGTAACCACAGTTTATATATATATATATATATTAAACTTGCGGTTCAAAAGATGGCAAAGAGTTTTTTAAACTTTATAGTTATTTTAGAAATAAAAGCATGAAACTCTAACATGAAAATTTTAATAACTTATATCTAGGCCATGGAAGTAAGAGTTAAAAGTTAATTTGATGTCATGAGCGATTTATCAGAGACGAATTACGTAAACAAAAAAAAAACTAAACTAAAATATAATGCCCTACGGTCGTCTCCTATTAATTTATACGTGCGGAACAAAGATATCTCTATATATAATAAAGGGCACCGGTAGCTATATTTTTTTTTTATGAATAGCTATCAGTTCAACTAATGAAATTTTATCCTGTATATTTATTTATAATAAAAAATAAGAAAGAGAAATAGTATTAATAATATATATTTTTTTATGTACTTCATTATAACTGTTGAATCACCATTAGATAATAATCAAACGATTAAAAAAAATATTTAGGTAAAAAAATATCTACTAAATTAGCAATCATAAAATATATATATATATATATATATATATATATATATATATATATATATATATTAAGAGACTCAAATAGAGGATTTTGTGAAATTACTATAGATATGTAAGATGCATTTGGTTTAGATTATAGACTATATACAAGATACAATTAATTATGGCGATCTTTTTCGTTGCGAACAATCCGAATAGTTATTAGATCAATATCAGACCATGGAAAATTATACCTGAGAAAAAAAAAAAATATATATATATATATATATATAGAGGGATGGGAAAGTAGTAGAATAGATGCATGACCATATTAAAACCTAGCTGAGAACCATACGAAGTTATCAACTATTGTCTATTAGTATGCAGATTCCCCGAATAATAAAAAAAAAAATAACAAAAAAAAAAAAAAATTAAAAAAAAAAAAAAAAAAACCAATCATAATAGTCGAAGATCGACTTTGGTGTCATGCATAGTTCGCATGCCATGCATTATTATTAAATTTCATGTCGAGGAGATCCAAATAAATATTGTACTACTCCGATTAATACTGTTCAGCAAGTATATATGGCATACAAAGTATTATATGAATTGGCAATATTTGAAGGATGAATTGGCATAATGGCGTGATTTTATTTTCCTTTAGTACTCCCCTAGATTGTGTAACTTTATTATTACACACAACTTAATGGGTTAATCCACGATGATTAATGTTAAGAATACTTAGAAGAAAAAAAAAATACTAAATGATATGATATGATTTTCGACTATATCTCATCGTAAAATCAGATCTCCACTCTATTTAAAGTTATGGTTGAAAATAACCAAAAATTTACTCCAAATAATGTGTTATGATTTTCAACACATGCAATATCAAAATCAAAGTAGTGCCGTACTATTTACATCATTTGGTGCAAATTTAATATAAATTATGTGTGTTACCAGAATTTAGTCATCGCGCTTTTAAGAGAATGTAGGGAACAAATTATTACGAGATTGTTTATAATTATACCTGAACATTAATTCTCAGCTTCTCATTTGGAATACAGATGTCGTTTATTGTGTGGTTCAGTTTTTATGGTGCGCTTTTGACACAAATAAATTTAACCCAAAATTTTTGTACTGACTCGGGTGAAATTGACATTCGGCCTTTCGGATGATTTGGAGGACACTATCTTCAGGTCTGTGACGCTAATCAATTTTAAAATTTTGCATTATATCTCTTTGGTGAGTCCCCCGTTGTTCCGACAATCTCACCCAACTTTTTAGGTCAAGTGGTCCCTATCTTTGAACGTTCTTGGGCCAATAACTTACTGTCAAGTGGGCTAAAGCCCATCATGAATGTTAAAGGGCAGCCCACGTAAATGTTATTGGGCAGTCAATGTTACTGGGTTTAAAAGGATCGGGAAATTGACGTGGATGGATGAACTTCTACACAAAATCACTTTTTAGTTTAATTTTTCAGCTTTCGAGCACTGTTTTACTTTTTTAAAATTTGAAAAAAGTTGAAGAGACTCTAAGGCACACTAAAGTATATAATGTATGCAAGAACATGAATTCTGTGACTAAACGTATCAAGATGAATCATGAGGTATGTTGTCTGTTATTGTTATTTATCATTGTTCATCACAAATGTATAACTCTAAGTCACACTAAAAGATAAAATATCTCAAACAAGATGCATACATTTAATAAAAGATTATCACAAATTGAAAACCCAATACATATTACCAAATCATCCCACTACTAAAAAAGGGACTAATGCGTCACTTAAACCATGTCGTTTTCCAAAGAAAGTGACGTGGTTGAACTCCTGCATCATGTTGTTTAAAAGTAACGTAATTACGGATTCTAGCACATCGCTTAGGCAACGAACGATGTGGTTGGGCTACGTACCATGGCGCTTTTGCACAAAGTAACGTGGTATATTATTTATTTAATGTTACGTTACTTTCCGTAAAAACAACGTGATAAGGGCCTTATACTAACTACGTCATTGATTTGTACCTACAAAAAATAATCCATTACGACTATCTATTCAAAATCATCAAACCTACCAAATTATCCCTCAACCCCAATTAAAACAAACTCAAAATTTTTAATACCCTCTCAATCAAACTCTACTCATTCCAAATTTCAGACACCTCTCTTTCTTCTTTTAGTTTCTTCCATTTTTTTATTTTTGAAAATTTTTGTAACATTCTTTTTTGGATCGTTTGGTTTATTTTTTTTGGAGCAAATTCTTGAAGTTTCAGACCATCATCGACAATATTGGTACGTGGAAATAAAGGCAAAGGTTTGGATAGGAGAGAAGCAAAACGACACCATAAGGTACTCTGCTACAACATCATAAAGTTGTAAGGGTTTGGGCAAGGGATCATGAAGCCGACAATTTAGTATTTGACTCGTAGAGATAGTGTGAAACATATCAGTAATCTGATCTATAAATAGACTTATGAGGTGCTCAAGATCACTTTAGAGAACATTATCTGTGATGCCATGACCTATATCGGCCGAGCACACAAGAAGAAGATGACCCTTATCACATCGCTTCCTAGAAAAGTGACGTGATATGTACATACTACGTCACTTTCTGGGGGGGAGTGACATGGTATCCCTCTAAAAATGACGTAGTAGAACTCTAAAAATTGATAATTTGTCGGATATTTTAACAAACCATGCCGCTTTCTCTACAAGCGATAAAGTAGGCTAGTATACCATGTTGCTTTAAAAGTATCGTAGTATGACATAAGGCTAATACATCGTTTATGGAGCAACTCAGTTTTTCTATCACGTCGCCTTATAAATGGCGTAGAAAATATTTTCTGTAGCAGTGTCCATTGAGTCTTAATTACTGAAAGATAAAAATATAACTATAAAAATATATTATTGTCATTATTAACCTTTGACTATTGCAAAATGTGTGACCCTAAGTCATAAATTGTTTGACTCTAGTTCATATACACTAATCAGAGATTTCAAATAACACTAATCACATACGCTTCTAGCACGGCTTCTTTGTCTATGATATTAGTTATAATTTATGAAAAAAAAATGATAAAATCAAATATGAGTATAAGCATGGAAAACAAAAAATTTTCTGGATTATAGTTTTTCATAAAACCTTTTAGAATCGTTGTTATGGTTTAAATACATAAAAGAGATTATGTACCTTGACCAAAGAGTTTTCTTTCTTATGTACCATGCTTATAACTGTAGAGGTGAGTGGGCATTGATTAACTTCAAGTGAGAATCTAAGAATCCAATAACTTCCAATAGTAGCTTCAAAATTTTCTCTCTCTCTCTCTCTCTCACTTTTCTCATAATTTTCTATGCAGCCACTAAACTAATATTTCAGTCAAAATTAAACTTAACACGTACAAAGGGGTGCGTCCTCCTATAAGTGAAATTCGATCAGCCCTAGGGGCCAGAGCTGGCCAAATTCTACTGCAATTTTAACAGTAGGGTGGGTCCTAATTACCTATCCAATAGTTCGGTCTTTTTCTCTTTTTATGTGTAATCTTCTAGAAAATTGCTTAAGCTTGATTGATCTCATGTAGCCTAAGATGTTGGTGTAGGTTGGAGACCCAAATGAGCCTATATAATTCAATCTCTAATAGATAAAAATCCAATTACAATTAACTCTTAACACATGTGTATTTATACTATTAGTTATGAACTTATTCTACTAAAAGTCCAAATTATACTCTTGAATTAAATAAATATCACAAAATACTTTATAATTAACATTATATCTATTAGACAATTAATATTTGCATGTATATCCCTACATGAATACTGATAATTAGAGCTAAGTAAAATTATTATTTTACTTCTCTAATTATATCTTTTAATTTATTGATACAAGACTATATCTATTGGATGACTAAACTTACAAAAAGTTTTTAATTAATAAAATATCTAATTTTATTAATTACTTAGCTAGGATTTAGATCATTCAAGCTCCTATAACTCTTTAAGGTAGTATTGACTTCTCTACATAATAAAGTTGTGGATTCTATATTTAGAAATATATGTTCCTAATACTCATAATAATATATTACCAAAATGTCAGAATCTAAATCGTTAATTTCTTGATCCATACCTTTTAACATCTTAAATAATACAAGTTATAAATGGTTCAGGATTAAAAAAGACATGCATTAATTATTAAGTTTGTGAGAATATATTCTTGTCAATGATACTTATTATAAGAACATATTTCACATGATTCATGTTCAATATTTATACACTGAAACTTTTTGCATATGGTCATACTAGTATAGATTAAGACACACTATAAATACACAAAGTCTTGCAACATGATCTAAGACAAGTATTCAGCTTCTCTTATTAGTTACGAATAATCTTATTTAATTTAATTAGAAAAAATATGTCTTAACCTTAATAAACAACTTTATTAAAATTTTTCTCTAATAAATAAATCATAGAATCTTTTAACATTTACTATTGTACCAATAATCAAAACACTATCACAAAATACTATGAATGAAATATCTTTTATTAAATATCCAAAAATATTCAATAAATATCCGTAAATAATAAATATTTTTTGGACATAATTCTAATATATGATTAGTTATATATAATAGGATCAGATTCTTGTAAGTCTACCTACTGTACCCATATTATTGTTGTCCCACCTATTGTTGTAATTCTTGAAAATAATAACACTACCTATGTCTGAAAAAAAAAAAACATAGATTTATAATTAGCCAACAAATTATGGTGAGAATCTCACAATATAAAAGAAACTATGATCATGACTCTCACACTACTAACAAACAATCACAAAAGTTTGACTATTCCTAAATACGAAATTATTAACAATAGAAAATAAACTCACACAAGGTGTTGTGATACCTTCTAATCACACAAAATAATCTTACAAATTCACACTACTTCTAAATATAATGTTGTTAAAATATGATAAGAAATTGTAATAATCTGTCATAAAATACTATCAAACAATTACACAAATATTAATGATGGCACAAATATATTTGTATGGCTCATGGTCAAATATATATATTTAACATAGATTTGGCAGGAAAAAATATTTTTATCTATCACACTCAATATTTTGAGATAATGTCACATGAAATTTAATAACATGTTACACAAATTTTGAGTTTCAATGTATACCTTATTCTTGGAACAAATTGTGTAGAACAATTCAAATTCAAAACGAAGAAAATGCAATAGATTAGAGACAATAGATGGCATAAAAACGGAGAAACTTATGGTTGAACTAAAGAGATATATAGAAAAGCTTTGAGCTGCACCAGAGACGGGGATGGGTGGTTCTGGGTTTGGGAGGGAAGAAAGAGAGAGCAAGTTGAGTTTTTGTTGGAAGCAAAAAATAAAAAGAATCTTTTGGAAGGAGCAATGGTATGTTTAGGTGGAAAAATGGTAGAAAAAAATGGAGAGGGGAGTAAAGAAAATGAGGGAAAATTGGACAACTTTTGACTATAAAAACAATATATGTCATGAGAGTTTTTTATATGACTTTTTGAAACACTATTTTTTCTCTCTCCAAAATGTAATTACAAAAGTCACGTTTTGCAACTATAAAAATCATTTTTAAAAGGTTAACTAAAAAGGTCAATTTGGTCAAAATTTGAAAGTTAATTTCCCAAAAAAAAAATCACAAATACTATTTTAGGGTGAAAGGATAAGTAATTGTAAAATGACTATTTAGGATTATCAAAATATTAGGGATTACCCATCACTATACGAGTGACTAGTGATCGCATTCCTATTCAAGACATATATTTGTAGTCATGTATATCCTGATCAGTCGTCATTAATATCGTGAGAGTCTAAAAAGGTTATTTTTCATAATAATTCTAGAAAGTCATTTTAATCCACAAAAAACTCGAATATCTATCGATATCCCAACTTAATGACTCCTAGATTAGTCATAATCTTTGGATTTGGGAGTTTTTTATTTAGCCTAAAATGACTATTTTAAGATGACATTTTTCGTACGGGAATATCTTGAAAGATAACGATCACAAAATTTTGACTACTGATCATTAGGGTCATAAATTTATGATCAAAAAATTTATATTAGTCCTAAAAATATCATTTAAAAGAGAGTTAAAAAAGTCATTTCGGCCATGTTACTACCTAATTTAAATCCCTGAATGTTATTGGCTTATTGGCCAAAACTGAAAAAAATGCACGAGTATCTATTCTTAAGCATATTTCCATTGGCACCCATTTTTTATTTTTAATAGATTCAGGCATGTTTTTATACTCGTTTTCAATTTCTGGATGAATATATCTATGACAGTGAAAAAGCGGGTATTGGTGAAAAATGAGCCTAAAATTCAGTATTTAAACTGGGCCTTGTAGCTTCCAAATTGGGCCACTCCCAATTGGAGTTCGGCAATGGCGGACGCTTCCGACTAAACCTAAAACCTCTGAAACAGAGAGAGAGAGAGAGAGAGAGAGAGAGAGATGCTGAGGTACATTCTGAGAGGAGCGGCGGCGACCGGCCCAAAAGCTCAGGCGTGGTATCTCTCGTCGACCGTGAACTACTCGTCGGCGAAGAGCACGAAGACCAATGTGAAGAAGGCCAAGAAGTCCAACTCCAAAGGCGGCGGCGACGTCGGCGCGGCCGATGACTCCCTGGCCGCCGACGTCGACGCCGCTCTCTTCGACGAGGGCTCTCGCGCTCGCCGCCTCGCCGATGATGAGAACGACCCCACGCTCGATGTGGGCCCCAACGGCCGACCTCTCTTCACCTCCACTCCTTCGCTGTCTCAGCTCACTCGCAAGGACGCCTGCTTCTACTTCAAGTTCAAGTACGATAAACCCTAACCATGTCTCTGTGTGTGTGTATATATATGTATATGTATATATATGTTTGTGTATTGGGTTTTGGATTATATTGAGTTTTTTGAAATTGATTATATAGAATGGAGGAATTGAATGAGGCATTGCCGGAGGGGTTGCCGATTGGGATGGTGAAGGAGTTCGAGGACTCGATGCGAAGCGCCGTGCTTGTTCGCCAGAGTTTTCTTGATCTTCGAGATAATTTCCGTCGAATTGTGGATCCACCATTGTCGTTACCCAGCAGTAAAGGTTTGTGCTTTTGGGTTCTGATACTGAGTTTATTGGTTTTTCAGACTTTTTATCTAGAAGCTAGTTTGACTATTGGAAAAGCTATGGATAGATTGTTAGAATTCTTTTAGATGGGAAATAGTATACTCAGTGTGGGAAATGATTGGGCAATGTTGGTCCTTTTGAGGGTCTATCGCACTCTTTAAGGCATAAATTAGAATGTGCATAAATTCACCATCTTCATGAGCTTTTTTGTTTCATTCCTCGTAATAGGTTGAAACTTGAACGTATAGGTGGTCATGATGCATCTTAAGATGGAGGAATGCCTGAGCAAAACTGTGTAGAAGGTTTTAATACAGATTTGTGAGACACTTATCTATGTATAGTTGATCCTTTTCAGATATAAAAGTAAGAAGGCAAATTGTCTTGGATGGTCCTGTTAGCTGTGGCAAGAGTATAGCTCTTGCGATGCTTGTTCACTGGGCTCGTGATGAAGGTTGGTTGGTTTTCTACGTTCCCAGAGGATGGGAGTGGACGCATGGAGGGTTTTTCTATAAAAATCCACAAACAGGTCTTTGGGACACACCTGTTCAGGCCGAAAGTATTCTCAAGGCAAGAATTTGAAGTTCTTTATTTAAAATGGTATTGAAGTGCTATATGACCTGCTGAAGTACACACGTAACGTCAGATCAATAATCTTAGATAATTTTACCAAGATTGAATTAGGGGGGGAAAAAAAAAAACAGAGGGAATAATGCCTGAATTAGTTGATTATGTACCTAATGTTCAAGATTGTAATGAGTTGTGTACGTCTAGTAGTCTTCAGGTGTGCTCTTGATACATGTAAGTTTTAAGATTATCCGAATTTCTGAGTGTACGTTCATATTTTTCATATGCATTATTTCGGTGCAGGACTTTCTGAAATTTAATGAAACCCGTTTAAAACAATTTCCTTGCCAAATATTCGATCCTATTTCATTGGGAGAGGGTGCTGGTGTTGGATGGATGAAAGATGGCACTGATTCCATGGCAATGCCTGAAGGTTCTACTCTGTATGACCTCGTTGATACAGGAATCAAACATACTCATGCAGCTGTTGGAGTGTTAGTTCATTTGAGGAAGGAGTTATCCCTTGTGAAAGATATACCTGTTCTTTTTGCGATTGATCAAGTGAGATGGACTTCTGAGTCAACTTCCATTGCTTTGCAATATTCCAGTGAGATTTATTTCGAGAGCTGTGTTGCTAATTCCCAACAATTTTCTTACTTGTTGCTATTACTTTTTTCCAGTACAATAATTGGTTTACATTCAGTGAGTATGAGGAGCCAGTAACTGTTCGTTCTACTCGACCAATACATGCTAGAGAGCTCGCTACTGTATGTATCAACTCTTAGGTTGAGATTTATTTTAACTTGTGGTAATTTATTTCTTTTTTCGGCTTGGTGGTATAAAGCAAATATTTATCATGTTCTGAAAAAGAAAAACTTGGCCTGTAATATACCTCTACTCACTTGGGTACAGTATATGAGCAACACATAAGAAACTGATATGCCGTATATGTGAGAAATCCATGCAGGTGAATGCTTTTAGATCTATGATGAATGATGATCTGATGGTGGGTGCCTTCTCTCATTCAACAGCAGTAGGAAAGTTACGACAGCATTTGCCCGATGTTCCTGGTGATGCCCGTGTTAATCTTCCTCGCTACATGTTAGATGAAGCGGCAAGTGTGTGCCATTACTACCTTAGGTGAGCTGATGAATACTTGCCAAGTTCAATAATGATGCTTGTGGTTCTAATTTCTTATATATCAACAATAATAATAATGATGCTTGCGGAACAATTTTATAAGACAGTAGTGTTGACTGGCTCAATGATTAACCATGAATAGTTTTGGTTCAAAAATGAACAATCATTGTGATAGAGAACACTAGGAACCACGATCACACACAGAATTATATATTTAAGAGAGGAGCAAAATCTGGGTTTGATTTATTGATAGTAGAAGAGAACAGCAACAGGCTTTCGAGAGGCCTGAACTCTCCTAGAGCAGAGCTCTAATTACAACCCAGAACTTTCCTGTCTTCTTTTTCCTCCCCTCTTGCTCCCCTATGTTCCTCCTTCTTTCCCACTGTTCTACCCTCTAACCAAACCACAGAATTCCTCACAGATTAACTCCCTAGCTCATTTTTTTCTCACCTTTACAAAGTCAAAAGACCTTTCTACCCTTACCACTCAATTCTTCTTTTACGCCTCACATAAGTTAAACGAATAGGAGAGGCCTATCACACTGTTCATGCCATTCAGATATTTTATTTTGTTTTGGAGAATACTAACATAAAGTAAACACCTTCAAACGGGTCTCTGTCTTAGAAAAGATGACTATCATGGAGCTATTTTCATATTTCTTAGCAATCCAAACAGTATTGTCTAAATTGATAACTGGGGTGATGGTTTTATTTAGCGTAAGTTACTGGGGGTGGAAGTAGTGACTTCTTGAATTAAGAATATATCTGTTTCACATACTAAGAAACGCATAGAATATTTTTATTTTAGTCGAAATGCCACCCTGAGCTACCCTGCTTATTACTTTCCGCACTATTCAATCTTCCTCATTGTTTTATATTTTTCAGACAAAGACTAGCACGACGAGAATCATTCTCCGAGGAAAGCTGGAAGAAGATATATTACCTATCCAATGGAAATGGATCTGAGATGAGATGGTTAATGCCTTTCATGCGGTGACATGTCGAAGATACTCTTAGCATAACATCATTTGATAGAAACGCAGTGGAAAAGCTGCGTTGAGATTCGATCTCAATCAAATTCATATGCTCCTGTTATCAGTTGTATTTGCCCGAGAATATTCAATATAAGTTTTGGTCCTAATAAATTTCTGGCCATTGAGATCATTGTCTAAAGACTAAAGACTGTACCATCTGTAGAATTTGCAACTTTTCTTCTAATTTTAGAACCAATTTTTTTCCTTTTGTAAAATTTCTCTGCTGCCAAAAGCTTACTACATATCATTTATTTGCTTTCTTTGACCCGTGTTTCGAGTTTTGAGTCTCAGGTTTCGGCAGCATCTCAATTATTCTTACTTGTTCCCCAACAAACAGAAATCCAAGAGCGGTGAATGTTTATTTTAAAGTCTAATTATCTAGCAGGCCTAAAGTAGTTGTACTCCGCGTTAGACTTAAATTTCAAGAATCAACGGTATTGTTCATCGTTGCACCCTAAATAATTAGTACTCATTCAATCCAGCACGAGTTGAGTAGATCAAAGAAAGTTACCATGCTATAACTTAATTGTGCAAGTTCCATCTTTCAGTCTTTTCTTTTGTGGCTTTCCTGATCTTAATGGAATCGATTTAGCTGTACATTTACCATATGAACTGATCGACTTTGCAAATGTTTTTATTACTTTACCAAACTTTTAAGGGTATCGATACATTTTTGTATTGATGTTATAATAGACCAAAAAGAAAAGAAAAAAACAAGCGTCCGCAAAATCATGTCAAGTTCCGATTATAGAACCAGACAAAAATGTAATAAACCAACAACAGATAAGTAGGAAGAAAATTTTTAGGGCTTAGAAAATCAAATTCAATAGACCAAAAAAAGAATCTTTAAATTCTAAATTGCTAAGATTCTTTTAAGCCTTCTTTACATGGTTTGCATTATGGAGTAAACAAAAATGAACGGAAAGTAGGATTCTAAATCTCGCACCATCTCCCAACCATATACGAAAACTAAGAACTTCAGAGAGACAAGGACCCAAGTTCTATACTCCAGATGACCAAGCATATATGATTCAGTAGAACAAAATTTCACTAAACTTTCAAGTATATAGTGAGCAATGTACAAGTGGCAAGAGCTCAACACATAAAAGCATCTAACGGGAGTTCAACACTGAATATTTCGTCACGTTCTCATCACCATGCTCGTTTTCTATTCAACCACATTAAGATCAACTTCTTTGCAAAGGAATTCAAACTGTTTGTATTCTGCATGTTTACTCTTACTTTCCAACTTCATCAACATCAACTTCTTTTCCGGAAAGACTGGTTCAATCAGAATTGCACTATCCATGAAACACAACTAAATATTCATATCCAAGTCAAAAGGGAGACTGGCACAGTGGGCAAGTTGATTTATGAGAAGTTGAGAACCACTTGTAGAGGCAGGCAGAATGAAATTTATGCTTGCAGGTCTTGCAAGCTAGGCGGGGAAGGCTATTGTTCGCAGTATGGATGACACTGTAGCATATAGGGCACTCCTCAACACCTTCAAATTCCTTGTCAAAATTGCGCTTCCATATCCCAATAGCTTCCGCTAAAGCTCCATTCTGCATTACAAAGCCATGGCAAATTATCCACTATAATCAAGAAGTCAACCTATTAAACCCATTTATATAAATTTTGTACATTTATCTCTCCCAATAGACAAATATTATAGCTTATATGCAGCGATAATCAAGAAGTCAACCTACTAAACCCATTTCTATAAATTTTGTACATTTATCTCTCCCAATAGACAAATATTATAGCTTATATGCAGCGATAAATCTGAAAGGAATGGTAGTTGTTAATCTGGCCAACCCATTAACCCTCTTTAGTCCCAATTTGAAGCGCCTAGAAAGAATTTACTAGCAGGCAGTTCTGCTATCAGATCAAATTACCCAAATAGAGTCTCGAAAGCTTTTTCCATAAATTTTCCCATGATCAATTTTTTTTTTAAAAAAAAATAGGGCTTAACTAATGACCACCACTTACTACAAATTTAAAAGAAAATAATACACACAAATTCTACCAAGATTTGAACCCTTGACACTCCCAAACTCACACACACATCCCTCAGACTAACTGAGCTAACCCCAGTTGGCAAATTTTCCCATGATCAATTTAAGTCACTACGGCATTATCGTAAAGAAATTCAGCTCCTAAATTTTCAGTCATTAAATAAAAAAGAACTATAAACATAAAAAACAACATACAAGAGACTAATTCAAATACCTGATTGCGTACAAAAGACATCATAGACATTAACCATTTTCTCTTCTTCACATCACTAATCCCCAGGCTCCTTGTACAGTCAACATCTACAGGTCGTAATGGGTAAGATGCAGGAAGACGAATGACAAGGTCCATACCTGTCTCATCCTTTGTATAGGTAGCAACAGCCTCATTTGCTGATTTGCTTATGCTAACTGAAAAATTATCATCTGAAAATTTATTTTTCTTTATCTGCATTCAATATGGAAATACATGTCATAACCATTGTCAACACAGTAATATAGTAAACAAACATTCCCTACCATCTATGGGTTACATGTGACAAGAAAACACTAAAACTACTTTAGATAAGAAAATCATGTTGGCCAATCTCTTCAGAAAGTTCTGAAATAATGACCACTTATGGAACACTGCTTCTGTATAGCACATTGTTTATTAATTTAGCAAACAATCACTACCATTTTGTCTTGGTAGGAGAAGCCGTGCAGGTTGAGTTATAACTTATAAACTCTTAACAAGCCATAAAAACCTGGAATTTTGAGGCTAATGAACGTATTTATGCATGCTTGCATTTGTTTGTGCAGTCAGAGGGTGTATGCACATCTCCTTGTGTGTGAAATTTATCGTATTGCACAAGCCAAAAACAAATCTTCTATCCAACGACACATACCTGTGACAACTCATTCGCAATGAGAGGTGGGCTGCACCATGTCCTGGTGAAAGATTCAATTAAAGTTGACATAGAACGGTCACGCAAACCACTGAACCATTCTCTAACATAAGCAGGAAGAACACGGAGCATCAAACCAAATAATGCTCCGGCAAGTGAAGCCAATTTCACTGGTTCAACAGGCCAAAGAGATTCTGTGGAAAACAATGAGGAACCATTTGTGATGGCAAGGTTTGCTGCAATTGCAGCCTCTGATAATCCTGCAGGAAGCTCTACATCTTTCTTCTTAAGATTTTGTGAGATGCAAAGATCTACAGGAATATGCTGAAAAATGCAATCTAGTACAACTGGAGTGGCAAAATTTTGTATATACTGAACTAATCTTTCCCTTGCAGGTGATGATGACGGTAATGACCATAAATTTGACAGCAACAAAGACCACGCAAGGAAAACATTTACCTGAAAATTAAAGAGAACATCAGAAGACCAAGTTGTGGGTGAACTCTGGAAGTCAGAAAGTGGAGAAAAGTAGATATAAACAAGGATGAAACAAGCAGGCCACAAAGTGGCTAGATAAGTGGAGCAAATTACCCGTTGCTGTGCCATCAAATCCATTTCAAAGACATCATGAGGGAACTTTTCAATCATGCAAGCGATTTCCTTTTTCAAGTATACACTAGTTTCCATTGACAAATCAATAGAGCGTGAATCCTCTTCATTGTTAATATTACCATCCAAGTTAGTGTTGTCTTCAAAAATAGCCACGTTTGAAACAGGTTCAGTTGAAAGAATGACATAAGCAGCAAACTGTAACAAAGGAACTGGTTTGGAAGAAAAAAGGACGGCATACAAAGAGCTGATTGGCCCTTTGCTCAAGCCCCAAAATTCAACTGACTTCACTGCTCTATCCCTAGCATTTGCTGAAGAGTTAACTACACTTGAGGCCACTAACTCCCAGAAATAGAGATGCTCAAATCGAGATGAAGATATGATAGATGCAGCTTCATGACAGAAGGAACTTGCAATAGCCTCAGCAATGCCTGTGCAGAAGAACAATCGTAGAATACCTTCTAGAATCCGATCTTTGATGGGGTCCCATCTGTCTGTTCCAAGCGGGTTAATATTTTCTGCATTTTCTAATTGTTTATTTCCAAAAGATCCACAACATAGAGAAAATGAGAGAAGGGCATTTTTAGCAATATCAATAGGAAAAGAGTCCGAAATTGAAGCAATTTGCTCGAGCTTTTTAAGGCTATCCTCCAAGTTATCTACACTGAAGTTGTTAGTGACGCTATCGTCCACATTCTCAGCAAGTTCCTCCGTGATAACAACAGCTGATTGAATCCAACGCCTTAATTGAGACAATACATGCTCCCAGTCTTCCTCGGTAAATTCTTTCCAACAATAACCTACTGAAACTGCTATTAGCTTTGATAGCAAAAGCTGCACCCCTGGTGACATATTAGCAATATTTGATGTGCCAACACCATATCTCTGTTTGCGGAACAATTCAAGAAGCAGCATCCTCTCCAGAGGGCTGATAATTCTACCCAGATTCAGTCCTTGTATGCCCCCCTTTGCATAAAAAGGAAAACAGCTTATAACCAACTGAAGCCAATCTTCCACACCTACAAAAGGAATAGAAGGGAAACACCAGTAACATAAAAAAAATTACCAAAAGTAAACAAAAAGGACTAACAAGCACAACGATGAATGATTTTCACAAGCGAATAAAAGGAGAGGAGACCATTGCAACCCTGCATTTCTTTCATGGTGGCATGTCTTAGATCTAAATTTAATTAATTAAAACTCTCTCCGTCCTTAACCTGCTGCATTTCATTAACATGAACACAACCTAAATTCAAATGCTTGGGAATCAAATCCTTACTGAATTAAATGTGAGCATTTACCTTGTCCTGTTTCTGACATGATCAAAGGTGGGAATAGAAGAGTTTTTTGGAGCCAACCAGTAATGATGTCTTGTATATGATTTTCCCATGGCATATTGTTTTGAGCATCACTACCATCGCAAGATCTGCTTTCAAATAGTGGCTGAACTAAGACGTTAACCAGCCAAGGAAGAATCCTCAAACAGTTAATATTTATTGCTTCACCAATATAAAGCTTATTAACAACCAGTTCAAACAGCTTGATAGCATTGCATGCTTCCCATACATTCTCCTTAAACAAAGTTGAAAGGAAAGTTACAAGAGCTCTCAAAAAGGGTTCTTCAATATGCTCAATTTCTTCATTTGAAGCAGGCCATGGACCGACAAAACTCAGTCCCCCACATCCTCCATGCACAAGCGCACCATCAAGTAAAATGTTGAAAATGGAATCCAACAAGCTCTCCTTGGAAGGAAAAGTGCTATTCTTGGCATATGTACTCAGTAAAGGTAAGAAAGAATCTAGAACACTGCCTCCCGGCCATTTCCAGGTGCATAATAGTTCAGCAGCAAGCCAGGCTCGAACAGCAACCTCTTCATGTGTTGTCTCTTCTGAGGGAGATAGAGCATGCTTGATAGAACGAGTAAAAACCTTATCAATCCCAAGTTTCATTACAAGCTTGTCAATGAAGGAAACAAACTTACGATGACCAGATTCCTGCATTTGTCATAAATTCAAAATTTTAAGTTATGAACCTTCACACTTTTGCAAAGATTGTAATAAACCATCTATTTGATGATAGAGCAAACTCCAATATTGGATGGAACTGATCCAAAGAGTATGTTTTATTTCGTGTACAGCCAGATCAAGTACAACAAAGTTTCAATCAAAGTGTATCAAATTCACTATTTGATCAGTCATGACAATACAGCCGCTGAAGGATTTCCAATTTTAGAAAACTATATAGAAACACAATCCGTCTCGAGTATGAACTGAAAGAGAGAAGAAAAAAAAAAGGAAAAGAAGAAGAAGATAACATTGTAATAATCCCAATGTTGCTACTCCTTTTAAGTAGCAAGACGATGAGAAAATGAGAACCACTATCAACAGCACCTAAAATGGTAAGCGACTGTGTATAGTCTAAAATTCTAGTCAACATGTTGCCATAAGTTTTTTAAGTGCACTAGAGGATAAAAAGTGATAACTGGTCGCAATATGATCTAGATGGAAGTGGAAACTGAAGAAAAAATGCATGAACAAAAAGAATCAATAGATCATCGTATTTCAAAGTTACAATCACTCACATAAGCAGTGACAGATGTTTTCCTCAGAAGTAATTGCTCTGAACTGCTGAAGTCAGAAATGATCCACAAAGGCCATTTATCATTCTCACAAAGAAGTTGGTCTAACAGATTTTGTTCTTCCAACTGATCTTGACAGAAACAACTAAAAAATTCAAGCATCCATAAGCAGCACAAAGAAGTGACATTCTCTGTGTTTAGTTCGTATTCGCTGAAGATCGCGGACCTAATGCATTGAATCAGGATACTTCCTAATCTCTCTAGATTATTTATGCCAAGGCTTTTCCGGAATTGATTACTTCTCTTACAGCAAAAGACATGAAAAGATTCACCAATTTCTAGCCTGGCCTTAGATTCTATGTTCGTTTCATTATCATCAGGAGCGTTATCAATCGACTTTCTCAAGCCATACTCCCAACCAATAACCAAAACTGCAGCTAAAATACCTGGAACTAACTCACTATCCTCAGTGATTGACTTCAAGCAAAAGAAGCTACCATCAAGTACTTGAAGAGCAAAATTAGCCATCTCAACCCTGCTAATAGAACTCTTAGATTCTAACCTAGAATTGACCGCCCAAGCAGTTAACATGGAACATGCATCTCTAACCCAATTAAATGAAGACTCCAGAATAAAAGAAAGTAACTTCTTCAAAATTTCCTCAAAGATAAGGATTGATGCATTAGTGGAGACAAAGGAGATCTGATCACCTTCAGTTGCACCACCAAGAACAGCACTGCATGTAGGAAGAAAACTTAGAATCACAATTATGAATTCTCACAATAAGTTTTCCAAATCATAGAAAGTTAAAAGCATCATGTTACAGTTTTCCTATTCACATACCATAGAAATTGAGAATTAGAAGCTCCGTAGGAAAGAGGGGAATATGCTAAAGTAACAGCAACTGAATCCAGAAGCTCAGAACGCCAGTTTGATGAGTCTGCACCTTTCCAGTGTCTGCAATCTTCACCTGCCTTTCTTTTAGTTATTTCATTTCTTGCTTTCTCTACAAGTAGTGCCAAGATGGTTACTTGGTCTGACTCAAGGGACTCAAATGCAGTTCCAGAATCTTCGAGGCTAATAGCATTCATAATAACAACGCGCCACTGCTCAGAGAAACATTCATCATCAAGCAACGCAAGCAATAGATCAAGTCGAGCACTTGTTGAATGATCACTACCATGCAAACACCAGGGAACAAAAGTGTCCCTGAATATTTGCATGAATTCATCTGCCTCCAACGCTCTATCAACTCGATCATCAGGACTCAAGGACAAGTCTTTATTGTGAACAAAAAGTTCTTGGGCAATCTTGCGTGGACCAAATACAGAAACAGCAACAGAGAGAAGTTTTACACCTTCTGGTGAGTCCTGGTGTCAAAAAAATCAAATCAACATATAAAAAGCCTCAGAGGAAAGGGAAAACAGAAACAAAAACCAACAACGCTAAAATTGTAAAAAACATTTCCACTGAGAATCAATTCAGAAAATATAAGAATGGGCAAGAGTAAGAAGAAATCAGACAATGAAGGACTTAAAGACTGACTCTGTTAGGGCTTCAGTCAGTATAAGACTACAAAGGTTGAAGTCAACAAAAGAAGTAGATATAAGACCACAGATGTTCTTTGTTACTCCCATGAATAAATGTGAGACAACAGTGGCTGAATTGTGAGCTATGCTGACTTAGAACTCCAGACAGGTAGAATAAATCTAATATAACTAGAATAAATCATCAAAAAACTAATGAATACTTACAATTGCTCTTATCCGTGGAAAGGACTTGGCCAATGTTGGTCCTACTAAATAAACCAAAGGCCAACTTTCACCTTTCTGCACTGCATGTTGCCCCATTAACATAATAAATTGAATGACCCGTTCCACACTTTCAGTTGCTGTTTCTTTGTTCAAAGGAACCGCAAAGAAACCCAGGCAATTGTCCTGAAATTCCATACGAAAGGTAGACAGCAAATCGGGCTCCAGGAGAAAGATCCCTGAGAGGAGATCAATTATGCTGTTTCTCAAGTCTTGCAAATAGCCAATGGGATACTTGATATTTGATGCTTCTACTATCATGCTCAAAGGCAAATCGCTGCTCTTAGATGAATGCTGGGATAATCCAAAAGGAACTCTCTCCTGTTCATTTGAGCAAATAAAAGTGACATAGTTCCGCCACAAAATCTTTACCAGAACATTCTCAATAAGCGTGACTCGAAAATGAAAAAGTGTATCCACTCCATTGTAATACCTGCTACAAATGGGGAAAAGGATAATACAAACATTAAAGAATATAAAGCAAAAAGTATTAAAATGGGCGTTCTTAAGCTTCAGCAAATAGAAAAGCAACTACAAGCACAGAGGGGCAATTCCAGGAGAAAAGGTCCTACCTTGAAGCATTATGCAATGCCCAAAGAAAGCACTCTTTAAATGCCCCAAAATATGATAGTCTACCTGCAGTTGACACACTAGAAAGGCTACTTCCCGCCCAGTAGTTCTGAAAAAACTCGAGAAAAAATTTCTCTCCAACTACCGCATTTGGTGGCACACAATCTAAGAATAAAACCAAAGCCGGATAAGAAACCTGCTGGGATCCAAAGCACCCATTTCTAAGAAAATGCCAAAAGCGGTTTAGAATAGTTTTCTGGACGTTTAAAGATGTCCAACCATCAGGAAACTTTTTAGAAAATAGCAAAATCATATCCCACATTGATGAATGACACGCAGGATCCTTCTCCTGAAAAGCACCTAGTATTATTCCAGCCATGGTTTTCATATTTCCTTCATTAAAAACATGTGGAACATTTTTAATGAAACTCCTTAACACTGAATATGTAGCTGAGCGAATTACAGCACTCTGAGATTTTAGGAAGTCTGAAAAAAAATTATGAGCAGCAAACAACTTCTCAGTAGAAGAGATAGCGGCGACCCTAGCTTTTGAAGCATGCTTTGTTTGAGCAGCTACATTCTCAATGCTTGACCTTTCAAATTGAACACCAACCAAAACATCAAGAAGGGTGGCCAACGCCAGCAATGACGAAGCTATAACCTGCACCAGAATAAAAGAAACACAACAAATATTAAAATAAATATATGGTTATTGACTTGTTTCCCTTCCCTCTCCAATAATCAAATTTTAGTTGGTTATCATGTTCATCTCTTTGTTAACTTGTAACATATTGTCACCAATTAAGTAATTCAAATAGTGGAATTTACAACAGCTCCCATGTGACTCAAAAAAGTAGGGGACCTAGGTTAAAATCCCGTTAGAATTTAAATTACTTCCATGCAACTCCCTTTTGGCAAAGGGAGACCGACTTTTTGATGATTAAAGACCAGATTACTCTAAATAAGTGAGTACGAGTGTGAGAAATTCATTTTCACTANGAGAAACGTCTTCTTTTTCTTTTGACAAGAAAACAAAAATGCACACATTTGTGTACAACAAACACGATCCAAGGCCCCAGGAAAAAAAAAAAAAAAAGAAGAAGAAGAAGAAGAAGAGAGAGAGACACCAACAAATGAGAACCTTCTTGGTAACCTTTTGATAGGATTTAGGAAATTTGTAGAGGTAAGGGAACTAAACAAGAGCCATCATATGAGAGGCAGTTCAAAGTGAATACCTGGTTATGCATCTGTTCTACTTCATCCAAAGCAGCCGCTTTATCAGACATATCTTTTGGTGTGAGCTTTAAATTTTCTTCCAAATAAAGAAAAATCTCTGTTGTGCATAAAATTAAAGCATCTAGTCTCTTTTCCGGAGCTGGAAAAGCTGCCTGTTGTCAACATTTGGATATTCAGCTTAATAGTTAATACTCAAGCACCTAACCAAGTTCACAAATTTCCCATGGACTAGCTACAGAAGAGTTTTAGATGGTAGACCTCTATTGCATGTTGAGATATAGCACTGGCTATTAAACCTCCGGGAAAACAAACAAAAAAAAAAAAAGAAATGGCAGACAAATGGAAGGACAATTCTGTTACAAAATGGTAGGAACTTGCATATACTTGAAAAAGTCTAAATATACTTTTATGTGTGAATAGTTTAAAAAAAATTATAAAAACGTAAATTAGCATATATAAAAAGTTCCCACCAAGAATTCCTTTATAAGAAAATTAAGTAGAACATTCTTCTTCTAATAATCTTGACAGCTGAACCACATCTAATAGAGAGGGAAAAAGAAATTCGTTAAACAGTACTTAGGACATGCCTAACTAGAAACAAATTCCCTTCCCCAATTTCACTAGTTCAAAAAGTACATTTCGGAGATTCAATTATAAAAGAAAAACTGAACATGTGAAACTAATAAATAGCCACAATATTCCAATCCCTTTTTTTTTTAAAGCTGCTGCTCACTAATTAATTGTCACAGTATCTCCCAGTCCCATCTTTGTCATTATTTGAACACAAACCGTGTAAAGTAAAAACATGAAATGCTAATAGCCACAACAATCAAACCTGTAATGACCTCTTTGCAACTTGAGAAACTTCAGAAACTGAATCAAATTGGGAAAACCACCAGGGTCCCATTAAAATCTTAAGATGTGGAGCTAAGTCTCTCCTGGGAACAATTTTATAAAATACAAGTTAACAAAGTATTTAGGGGAAAACAGGGAGGAATAGTGAAAAATAATGAAAGCAGCCATTCATTGTTTCACAGGTTTACAAAACAATCACAATGGAGACATTTACAGAGTATATATATATATAGATATGTACACATAGAACTTATGAGACTTCAAATTACATAGATACAAAAGTACAAGAAGAAAAAAATACTTGAAATTACATAACTAAATATTCATTCAGTTTGCAAGTTGTGGAGATACTAAAATATTCCATATTGCTTACATGTGTCAGTGTCACAAAACTTGGATCAATAAGCATCTAGTTCAATAACCATTTTTCTTCAATTGAATTAGTGTGCTATTTCAACTGCTCACACAAGTGAGTAGCTCATCTCAATATTGGCAACCAAGCAATATATAGACTTAAATAAACAGAATGGAATTAGAATTGAACTAAACAAACACAAAATAATTCTCCTTATAATTCCTGAAATTTTAAAGCAGTCTAATATGTGAAAAAAGGAAAAAAGTCCACATATATACTGTACATGGGAGGAGTTCAAACCCGACAGCAGTAACAAGGTTGGTCATTGTGTCATGAGTTGCTCGCCGAACTTCCCTATTATAGTCCATCAACAGCCTTTTGTATTCAAATGCCTGGAATAAAAAGCCACATAAATCTAAAATAAATCACAAGTTGCAATACATATTATGAGATTAAGACATATCCCAACCACTAATGAAATAGAAAAGAAAACTGCCTCTAGACTTCATCGCTTGAGTAATTGTTGGAGATCACGTGTATATTTTTTATTCAATGTAGATTTGTATTTTGAAATTAGTGTAAATTATGAACTGTAGAATATGATCAAATCAGATTGTATTTTGCCTTAATTAGGATAAGATTTGTTTCCTTTTTTGAGCTGTTGATTTCCTGTATTTATAGAGGATGTCTAAGCCTCTAGAATGACATCTTCTATAAAAATATTTTCTTCCAAAAACCTTCAAGGTATCAAAGCCAAATTAACCTCTTTTGGACAGTTTAGATCTCTGTTTTTCCTCTGTTTTTCAGAACCAAAACAGAGCATTTTTCGTCAGCCTTCAGTGCTGGTTTAAAAACTCTGTTTTCCTCTGTTTTTCCTCTGTTTTTCGGAATCAAAACAGAGAAAAAACATAACATTTCCATCACCCATTTTTCAGCATTGTCTTGCTGAATGTTCATTAGCTTCTGCCAAAATTTCATTATTTTTTCTCTATATCTTTTTTATCTGCTACCTTTCTTTCTCTCATCTATTCTTCGTCCTATCCAGTTTTTTTTTTCTTTTTGAACCATGGCTGAGACACCCAATCCCACTGGATCTTCATCAACTCTAGCCCAACATCTCATATGATTGTTTATTTCGAAAACCCCACGTTGCAGATTTTTACTGTCAAATTGAATAGTAAAAATTTTATGGAGTGGTCTGAATCGGCCAAAGTTACCCTCATGAGCAAAGGAAAATATCAGAAATGCAGTAAAACCAGCGAAAAATGACCCATCCTACGAGACTTGGGAAGCTAAAAACTCCATAGTGATGGCGTGGCTGTGGCATTCCATGGAACACAAGATAAATAAAGCTTATCTTCTCTTTCTTACAGCAAAGGATATTTGGGCCGTTCATCGGATGTTTTCAAAGGAAGGATTTGATTCCCAAATTTTTCAAATCAAAAGACAGATTCTCAACATATGGCAGAGAGATTCTGAAGTTACAAAGTACTATAGTACACTCAAAGGACTCCTTAATGAACTGGATCTTTATCAAAAAATTGAGATGGAGTGTGCGACAGATATGAAGAAATTGAAAGGCATGCTGGAAAAAGAGCGCGTATATCAGTTTCTCCTTAGCTTCAATCCAGAATATGATCGAGTTATTGAGAATGAACCATTTCCAGACTTAGATGAAGCCTTTGCCATTATACACAACCAAGAAGGCAACAAGGAATTGATGAGAGGAACCGCTGGAAATACCAACAACACTGTTGTTGATATCTCAGCCTTATTTATCTTAAGGCAATTTAATAAAAAGATTAAAGACAAAGACGGGAGATGGTGTGATCACTGCCAGCGCCCTCACCACACTCGAGACACATGTTGGAGACTCCATGGAAGACCCGAAAACTTCAAAGAGATCATTGGGAAAGCTGGAAATCCCAACAAAACTGAACCGAGTCAAAAGATTGGGCAAGCACATCAAACTGAGGCAGTGGAGGACCCCAAAGTGGGAGATTCTCTCAACAAGAATGACATAGAAAGACTCCAAATATTGTCGAAACAACTAGACTCCTCGTCAACAGATTCAAACTCAATTCCAGGTTCTTGTTCTCTTGTCTAGACAAGTAAAACTAGTCTTGTGTCTGAAAAATCATGTTTGCCAAGTACTTGGATTGTAGATTCAGGTGTACCGGATCATATGACCTATCATTCTGAATTTTTTCACCATTATGTGCCTGATTCTGGGAAACAAAAAATTCGAGTGACTAATGGAACTTATTCTTCCATAGCCGGTTAGGGAGATATAAAAATTACTCCATCGTTATCGAAGTTTGTCTTACATATTCCAAAATTATCTTATAATCTGTTATCTATTAAGAAAATTACTAAAGATCTAAATTGTTCAGTTGTATTTACATCGGATGGTTGTTATTTTCAGGACCTTGGTATAGAGAAGATGATTGGGCATGCTAGGCTGAAAGATGGACTGTACTACCTAGATACTACCTGCAAAAATAGATCTCATGGACGTGTCTCTCATACCAACTCATCATATATCATTTTACTATGGCATAATCGACTTGGCCACCCTCCTTTCTTTGTTCTGGAAAAGTTATTTCCTGAATTATTTAAATACATCGATCCTAGTGTTTTTCATTGTGAATCTTGTGTATTTGCAAAACATCATCGTATATCTTTCCAATAAAAGAACCCCAAATTTTATCCCCCTTTAGTCCTATTCTTTCTGATGTGTAAGGACCAACACGTGTTGCTAATATTTCTGATTCTCGTTAGTTTGTTACTTTCATAGACGACTATACTCAATTAACATGGGTTTATTTGATGAAATCTAAATCTGAAATTGCTTCCATTTTCCCATCATTTCATAAATTCATTCAAAATCAATTTAGAACTTAGATTCATACTGTTCATTCTGATAATGGAAAAGAATATTTCAATCAGGAGTTAGACACATATTTCAAAAAAAAGGGAATTCTCCATCACTCATCCTGCATAAACACACCCCAATAAAACGAGATGCTGAAAGGAAAAACCGCCACCTATTGCAAGTAGCTAGGGCTCTTATGTTCCAAATGAAAATTCCAAACATCTATTGGGGGGAAGCTGTTCTCACTGCCTCATACCTAAAAAACCGAATGCCGTCAAGGGTTCTCCAAACACAATCACCAATTCAAAGATTAAAAACCCGCTTTCCCAATTCCTACGGTATTAGATCCCTACCTCCTAAAATTTTTGAGTGTAGTGTGTATGTCCATGACCAGAGTCCTACACGGGGAAAGTTAGATCCAAAGGCCATAAAATGTGTATTCTTGGGGTATTCATCCACAAAAAAAGGGTATAAATGCTACCACCCACCAACCAAGAAAACATATGTATCTATGGATGTTACATTAGTTGAAAGTCAACCATTTTTCGAAATCAATATTCAAGGGGAGATAAAATCAACAGCCGAGGATGTAGAGCGGTGGAAGATTGAACATGAAGATACTCCAAATTTTATCCAAAATCAAGCCTCAAATGTGGAAAATTCCATTCAGCCAGAATTAGAATTTGCTTCTATTGTCAATCTCCTAGAAATCAGCAAGAATCAGCACCAGTTCTCACTCTCTCTGCTACTATTCCTAAAAATCCGTATGAAAATCAAGGTCAAATTTTAAGTCCAAAATCCAATACTCCATTTTTACAGATATATTCAAGGAGAAAACAGCCCATACTTCAGTTAGCACCTCCAATTGTGGACTCCGCATCAAGTGATGAAGGTAATAATCCAATTTCTCAAAACTCAGCTGAAAATACTCCTATTAATAATCTTGATCTTCCTATAGCACTTAGAAAAGGAATTCGTTCTTGTACTCTTTATCTTATGTCTAACTGTCTCCTTGAAAAATCTCTCTCCCGAGTATCGTATTTTTTTGTCATATAAAATCATAAGAAATTCCATCATCTATTCATGAGGCACTCAAACTAAAACCTTGGCGGGACGCTATGGCCGAAGAAATGAAGGCTTTAGATAAAAATCACACATGGCGACTAGTTGATTTGCCACAAGGGAAGAAAGTTGTAGGATGCAGGTGGATCTTCACAAATAAATACAAGGCTGATGGGTCCTTGGAAAGGCACAAAGCTAAACTGGTTGTAAAGGGATACACTCAGACCTACAGAATTGATTATCCTGAAACATTTGCACCAGTTGCAAAAATGAACGCTATCAGAGTCCTACTGTCAATAGCATCCAACTATGATTGGCTACTACATCAATTTGATGTTAAAAATGCATTCCTATATGGCGAATTAAAAGAAGAAGTATATATAGATATTCCACCAGGGTATTGGCAGACTTCAATGGGAAACAAAATTTGTAAGCTAGAAAAATCTCTTTATGGCTTGAAGCAATCCCCTAGAACTTGGTTTGGAAGATTTACAAAGTCTATGGTAAAAAGGGATTTCTACCAAAGTCAGGGAGATCATACTCTTTTCTTCGAACACTCAAAAAGTGGGAAGATCAAAGCATTAATTGTGTATATTGGTGACATAATCGTCACTGAAGATGATCACATTGAAAATGCAGAACTAAAAGAATATCTTGCAAAAGAATTTGAAATTAAATATCTAGGAAAACTCTGATATTTCTTAGGAATAGAAGTGGCCAGATCTAAGCAAGAGATTTTTCTAAACCAGCAAAAATATGTCCAAGATCTTCTACAAAAAATAGGTTTGCTTGGGAGTAAACCCAGCCGTACTCCAATTGAAGCTAATCATAGATTGGGAGAAATAAAGGAAGAAGAATATGTGGATAGAGGAATGTATCAAAGACTCGTGGGAAAATTAATCTACTTTTCACACACAAGGCCAGACATCGCCTATTCTGTGAGTGTGGTAAGTCAATTCATGCATGCTCTTCTCAAATCTCATCTTGATGTTGTGCATCGTATCTTGAGATATCTTAAAGGAAGCCCCAGGAAAGGAATTGTGTTCAAGAAAAATGAAAACCTTAAAGTTGAAGCTTATACTGATGCTGATTGGACAGGATCACTTAGTGATAGAAGATCAACTACAGGATACTGCACATTTGTTGGTAGAAATCTAATTACATGGAGGAGCAAGAAGCAAACTGAAGTTGCCAGATCAAGTGCAGAGGCAGAATTTCGAGCTATGGCTCAGAGAGTATACAAGTTATTGTGGTTAGAAATTATCCTTACTGATTTACGAATAACGTTTGACCTTCCTATGATGTTATACTGTGATAACAACGTAACTATTAACATTGCCGACAACCCTATTCAACATGATAGAACTAAGCATGTGGAAATCGATAAGCATTTCATTAAAGAGAAATTAGAAGCAGGCCTCACATGCACACTACAATCAGATCACCAACTAGCAGATATTCTCACAAAAGGCTTGCAAGGAAGAATGTGCAATCAATTGACAGACAAGCTTGGAATGCAAAATATTTTTGGATCCACTCGAGGGAGAGTGTTGGAAATCACGTGTATATTTTTCATTTAATGTAGATTTGTACTTTGTTATTAGTGTAGATTATGAATTGTAGATTATGATCAAATCAGATTGTATTTTTGTCTTAATTATGATAAGATTTGTTTCCTTTTTTGAGCTGTTGATTTTCTGTATTTATAGAGGACGTCTAAACCTCTAGAATGACATCTTATATAAAAATATTTTCTTCCAAAAACCTTCAGTAATCATAAAGCAGCAGGGCAGAAAACTAGCTAAGTTACTTGCTTTAAAGGAATTCCTTAAATGAAGGTTTGCTCTACCAAGATCGACACCCTAAATCTTTCATTGTCCATTTCTTGACTTATAAGTATGTGGTCCTTAGTATTAAAGTATTTCTTACAGTTAAGTTTCATTACCACATAGCAAAATAGCTTTGTTTTTTCCCCTGTTCCTTTGCAATCTTGTTGTGCGGGAATTGACCCAAACATTTCTAGTATGAGCATTCAATTTGGAAAAAAGAAAAAAACAATTACTTATGATAATTACAATTAACATTATAATCAATTTAAGGGGGAAAATTGAGCTAACTTCACCAAGTCTAGGATTTATAGATGAGGGAAAAAAATGCACAACAACCCGCAGATTCAAAAACATACGTACCATCTTACTTATCGTCATTGTTTGGTATTTCTTATTGTTTTCTATTTCGTTCATCTATTAATAGTTTCCTCCTATTGGAGGTTCATTCATTGGGGTTGGAAAAGAAAAATCGAGCTTTCATTCGGCCAATAAAAAACGAAAAGAATAACAAACACATCAAGAAACCAAAAACTGTACCCATTGTGGAATTATGGTGACTATGTCCTTTCTAGACTTTTCCTTGAGCAACGCAGATAAAGAGGCTAATGCTTTAAGCTGTTGAGAAACAGAAGTCAAAACAATTATCACAAGTTCAATTGCAGACGAAACAAAGAGGAAAGCGTAGTGGCCAAACAACAAAAATATAAGTAATTGGAAATAAAGGGCATGTCTTAGAAAACAATAAAACAAGTAATGGAACTTTGAATATAAAACCAGAGAGTCTCAAGTCTCTATCTACCCCAAAACTCCAGTAAATTTTACAAAAATCATAGCCTGAAGAACTTAAAAACACACGTAAAAAAGTAGTACCTTGGTCGTGGGATCCTTCCTTGATAGCCTCTTTAAATGCACTGCCACTTCACTATCTATATCCTGTAAAACCCAAATATCATCTTCAGCTGTTAATTTGATATACGACAGAAAATACTGCATTTTCATACAACTTTCTAATGCATTATTTAAAACTTAAACTCTACGTAACCAAAATCAAAACTTTAGCATAAAATTATAATAATACTATCGAGAAAATCAGAAAAATTTCAAGGCCTACCAAATAGGGGACCGCGTCATCGCCAGCGAGCGAAGAATCCAGGCGAGAGCTGCCAACATAGCCACCAAATCCCACTGCTGCAGTAGAACCCGATGGCAAAAGCGATGCCGCCAGACTGCATACAATTTCAGTATATCATACATATATATATATATATATATAAATTGTAAAGAATGAAACTAACTATTGAAAATTAAAAAAATAAATAAAGTAAAAGACCTGCTGCTAGAAGGGCGAGCCTTGCTCCTAGCTCCTTCTCCTTTCTGCCTGCCCATCTTGCAAAACGACAGCGGTTATCGGAAAACACAGAGAGAGAGAGAGAGAGAGAGAGAGAGGTTTATTGGGTTTAAGATAAATGGAATATGGAAAACCCTTTCTCTGATACAAAAGCCGTCGTTTGAGTCTGGGTGATGCTGTTCAGGGAGGAACAATCGGCCCAAGGGATCCAGCACGGAAGGGTGTAGGTAGGATTTGCAGGGAGAAATACAATGCCAATGGCAATTTTGTCAAAACACACCTGTTTAGCCGACTTTTGACTCAGCTGACCTGGCATAGGCTCTATTGCCTGCCCTATCAGGATGATTGCCAGAAAGGCAACGTTGTCGTTTTTATACTTCTCTGAAGGTATTTTGCGAAAATTATAAAAATACTCTTAAATTTTATGTGAAAATGCTTGTTTTACCCGTTCGATCTTTAAGAATAACAAAAAACAACACAAATTTCTCATATCTCTCTAATTTGGTCAAATTATGTAGGATTTTTATTCTAAATGACCAAATTAACGCTAACAATTGTGTAGAACTCTCTACATATATACTCAAAAGCCAGTAGAAAGTGAACATCTTTTTTGCCATCCCAAGGACGATGAATACAACATTATTTTCATTTTTATATGGCACTCATATAAACCATGCGATAGTATACAATATATAAAAAATGAAAAATGTTACGATGCTATGTTTATCTTCGATTGTTTTTCAAAACAAATTTTGGGCGTTGCGATAATAGATGTATAGTGTGTTATGGCAATCTTATGGTCATTTCTGTTCTAAGTTTGCCATATTTTTAAGGAAGGCATCGATTGCTATTTGCTTCTCTGGCGTAGCTAAAAGCAAGACAGAACTAATAAGACTGTTCTCATCACTCCATAATATTCACATCTTTGATGCCAAATATCCATTATTATCACATTACTATTTTTATATTTATTAAAATTAAAAATACGTAGATTATAAGTTTGCTAGGATACACTTTTTTTTCTCTATTTGCAAGAGCCGATCTCAATAATCGAATAGAAAGACAGCCATGCACGTATGCCAAACCTACTGTTTTATTTACTCAGCAAATGAGTAAGCTAAGTCGAGTGACGTTTTCAGGTCAGGGAAATACATCAAATGGCGTCAGCGAGTGAACCAAGATTCATCCTAGTCACCATAACAGACTCACAATACTATACATGTCTAATCCAACGAGAACGGAGCTTGGACCGTGGACACCCTAAGTGTGGGATATGTTACAGTTGCAGTTACTCTATGATGAAGTGGACCAATCACAGAGGCTCTCCAACATGGTGTCTTAACTATAACTCTTCTGAGAGTTGATTCCACTTCTTGATTTTGGTCATTTCTAATTTCTGAAACTCTGCCAATTCCATTGCTCGACTTAGATTCATAGAATCTTGCAGTCTCCATCGTCGCTGTCTTTTTTTCCTTTTTCTTTTTTTTATAAGATACTTATTTTTTATTCCTCTGGACTCGAACTCATAACCTAGTCCTCACACTCTCACACATTCTGAGTCCCAGACCAATTGAGCTAGTCCAAATTAGTAAAAGACGACAATGTTACATTAGCTGCTGGAAATCGACCTAACAGTAGAGTAAATACATATTTGCATAGCTCATTGGCCAACGCATGCCACCTTCTCCCATGTAATGAAATGCCAGACACTTTCATTCTTTTTCGTTTGAATAATTTTGAAACAAATGTGATTCTTAGTTCTATTTTCTTTACTATCTATCCGTGAAGGAAAATTACAACCGAAGCAACAATTAAAGCATGATCAATAGATCCAGGAAATATAGTCAATCGGAATTTATCCCTCTTTACAAAAATCTGGTTCAGTTTGTACATGAGGCTAGTCTGCATAAAAATGAAGATAAAAATTAGGGGAAAAGAAAAAGTTAAGAGTCAGATCATGTCTCCGAAAAATTTTTAATAGAAGGTAGAAGAAGTATGTGAAATCATCTTATATGTTTGTACAATGTTGTGGTACCTACTGTCTGTCAAGAATTCAACCACAATTATATTTTCAAAACTTGAGCTATAAAACTTTATAGTAACCACATTAAGAGACCGACCCCGGGGGGAGTGGGGGGGTATATTTTGTAACTTATTGCCCAAGCAAATCTTAAGAGTAAAAATGATCAATGATGAATTAAGGGCAAAAACTACTCTTCTTTTGCTGGAATTAGGAAGAAGTGCTTAAGTAAAATCTTCTGATTAAGTGTTCAACTGGAGATGAGAAAGATGGTTATTCAAACATAACATGCGCAACACTCACCGAAGACTTCCCTATTTGAAGTGTTTGAACAATTGAAAATAAACAATGGAAAAGAAGGCTAAAAGAGAAAAGGAAAAAAAAAAAAAAAAAGAAGAAGCAAGGTTGGTTGAAAGCACTTGCACTGGTTTAAAGAAGCATAGTTCGGACGCCCCAGGGCCAGAATCAAAAAAGGCTCAATTATGAAAAATTCACACATGCAAAACACACATATACATAAGGAGCTCATTTGTGGTTACTGACATATGGTACCAAAATTTATCATTAATCAGTCTCAATCAACATAAGTCTATTAGCTGAATTCATTCACTAATATCATGAGTCTTGGAAATTTCTCATGCTAGACGCTTAAGCATACCTGGGCTACAATGTCATTGCCTTTATAGATGGTGCAGGCTCTCCGAAAAGGGAAACCTTTCACCTCGAGATCAGGGGTTGAATCCTCCTTATTTTCAGCCACAAAAAATACCTCTAACTCGGTTCTAGTGAGTGTATTCTTCGTCCTCTGAACTCTGAATATCAAGTCCTTACTCTCACCATCCCCTTTATAGCACTGCCAAGATCCCTTCTACAATCACCAAATACATTTCATATTCACATCATATTCAAGCTACCTAATGTGACGCACCATATAGTAATCTTCAATACATAATGTGAAGCAACTAGTTTTGCTCATTGCAAACATTTAGTGAACTCAAATGGGACTTTTTTATTAATAAAAAATTTAAATGCGTTTTACTCATTTTCTCTAAAAAGGGTTTTTCGGGGGAATATATTTCCCGAGAAACAAACAAGAGGTGAGAGTTTGAGACTCACTCACATGGTCACGGTGCATAGAAATGAGAGGCGTTCCAGCCGCGTCACGCAAAACTCGGTTACCAGATGATGATTGTGAAGAGGAACGACGATTGACCTTGTAAATGGTATCACCATTGGAATCAACGAAGCACGAGTCTCCATTTTTGTGACCTTCGTGTTTTTTGGACACGAACAGATCAATCGGGATTGGTATGGGATCTGAATTTGGAGCATCCATAACAACCCAGCTCCCAAAACAAAAGCAAAAATTATTCGAAAATTTTGGAGAGAGAATGAAGAATGGGCCTATTTTCCGGGAAAAGAATTTCGGTTTGGTGGAGAGAAAAAGTTGGGAAAGAAAAGAAAGAGGTATAGATGATAGAATCGATATCCTTTGGAGATTTTTTTTTTTTTTTTTTTTTTTTTTTTTTTTTTGTTTTAAGATATAGTAGTAAATAATTAATATAAGAAGCGGAGGAGGGTGGGTCCGATCCCATCTCTCATACCCATTACTCCTCAATCGATCTTTTTATGTTTTAGCTTTTGTTTTTAAAAAAAGGTCGGCTTTGTTTGAAAAGCAGGTGATGATGTGAAGAGGGAACAACCGAACAACACAACTCATCAAAGCAATGCTCCAAAGCGATTCCACAAAGGCGAATATGAACTTGGGCCATGTTTTGTTTCCTTCTTGAAAAGGAAAAATTGGGCCCAACAGTTTCAGCCCAACCCGATACTTGGGCCATGGGTAACGATCAGATCAGCGTGCTTGTTTTGGACCTACTAACATTCAGTAAGATCCATAATGGATCGGTTGCCGCACTTTGGCGAGAAAAGGACATTGTCTTTATTTTTTTTTATTAGGTTCATTAATAAGTTTTTGAGAAATTTAGGTGAAAGTGTAATATTTTAAATTTGATTAAGTAGATATTTATTTTTAAAATTTTATAGCTAAATATTTAGGTATATATATTTTTATACTTGAAGATAAACATATCTACTAATTTTAGCTACTGTATTAAAATGTATTAAGTATATAATTTTTTATACTTGGTATATAAAATTTTACAATTGGTATATATACATATATACTGAACAATTTTGCTATAATATTTGACAAAAAGATATTTGCTGAAATTAAGTCCAAAATTTGGCCACATTTCTATAAGCCCATAAGTTTTTCTAGGAGCAAAAATTAGGGCTCACACGAATCAAATGATCAAATACTCTCTTAAAATCATCAGTCAATCCATAATAGATCAGTTACCGTATTTTGGTGAAAAAAGGACATTGATAGGACCAATTTGGATAATCTTGATCTTTTTTTTTATCACGTTCATTAATAAGTGTTTTTAGGACCAAAAATTAGGGCCAATATGAATCAAATGATCAAATTCCCTCTCAAAATCATCGCCAATTCCAATGATATGACCCTACCTATTATTGATTGATGACCTCACACTTCCCTACAAAACCGTGTTTCTTTCTCTTCTTCTCTCATTTCTCTCTCCAGTTTTCTCTCTCTCTCTCCATTCGATTTTCTTTCAAAATTGAAACAAAAAACTTACAAAAAAGGGAATTAAAAATCATCAAAAATCGCCTTGGAACTAAAAAAAAGATCACCGAAATTAGTTTTTAAGATTTTCAACCCATTATTCTCGTTTTAACGAATCAAAAATTACCAAAATGGCCAAAACCCATTATACTGAAACTTTGTATCAAGATTGAGAACTCCGATGAAGAAGAAAAAGGTAGTAGAAAAGAAGAAGATCTCAGTGAATCAGCCAATTAGAAAAGAAAAAAGCCGATAGAATATGAAAGAAATATTCGATTTTTTTTAATGTTTATGCAAAAATCCTCATTTTTTTCTAAGCTTGTATATGTCAATATCTATTTGTGTCATAGAATGAGATTTTTTGGTGAAAATTTTGACAAGTTTATCTATGTCTATATTATTTTCTCATTTGTTGTAGAAAAATTTTTGGATAAAACCCTTTATGGGATTTCTTGACGTGATGTCAAGTTCTTCTTGATCTTCTTTAGATCAAGTCTCATTCGACTCTCACTTGTTTGATATAACTTAATGTTTTGCTATTTTTCAAAAAAGATTATGGGATGCTTGTGATAAAGTATGCTAAGTTCTTGATGTTCGACAAGCTTATTGCCAATGTCACTGTAGAGAGGATGGAATACTTTCATCATAAGCTTACATGTGAGTTGTATTATCATACATTACAGAAAGAAGAACTGAAACTAACTAAGAGGAGTGACCCAATTTTTGGGAGAAAGACAATAATTTATTTTGTGTATATATTTTAGACAATTTTTTCTGTTATTCATATCTAATTTTTACTTTGTTTTGTTGTATTGACATAATTATCATCTTGTCTATAACTATTTATTTAGCAAAATTTTTTGGTAAAGCTTATTTCATTTAATAAAAAATTTGTTAACAACCTAGATCAAAAATAACTTGACTCTATGTCAAATATTACTTGACACCAGGTCAACTATTATTTGACTCTACGACAAGTAAAACTTGACCTAGGGTCAAGAACAATTTTATAGGATTTGAAGTAATAGTTTATTAGAGTTACCTTAGGTCAAATTATTTTTTACTGCAGGTCTAATTGTTTTGTACTTCCCCTCGAGTTATTCTTAACTTCATGCCAAATTATTTTTGAGAAAACATATAAATCTAAGAACACATTATATTTAATATTATGATCAAGTTTCATATCACACTAAACTTAAGTACTAATGTCATGGCTCCTACTGAAAATATTGCTAACTCCAAATCAATCACTTGTTTACTTTAAGTTAATTACTTTTGACCTCGGGTCAAGAAGTCAATCACATCTTGACTCAAAGTCAAAAAAAATTTGACTCTAAGACTTCTTGACTCGAAGTCAAGAAAAACTTGACTCTAAGCTAATAACTTCTTGATCATAAATCAAGAACTAAGTCAAAAAAAGACTCAACACTTGTAGTCAGGAAGTTCTTGATCCCAAGTCAATAACTTCTTGACACTGACCCCAAGTTTATAACTTACTAACACTATGTCAAGAATTCTCGACCCTAAGTCAAGAAATTCCTAGCTTAGAGTCAAGCACATCTTGACCACAGGTGAAAAATAGCTAAAATTTTAGTGTTAACACTAATCTAGTTATTAGGATTTCTTTCAAATTGTAATTTTAGAATTTATCCTAACTGAGCCTAAATTAAATGAACTTCGCATAAGAGGTCTTATTGGTGAGAGTAACATTTTTCATGTCTACAAAATAACTCAAAAAATATATCCTAAGACAGAATAATGTCTTCTATGATACATAAATTGATATATTTAATGAATGAATGAGAAATGACTTCAAAATGATGAGGTATTAGTCAAAATATTTTGAATATAAGACAATATTAAATTGACCTCAAAAGTTAATATTATATTGATCAATAGTCAAGAGAAATTTGACCTAAGATCGAGTTAGTCTTGACCATACGTCAAGATTAGCGATATAACAATGAGATCTATAAAATGTTAAGAGAACGATGAATACACCAAAATAAGGAATTTGTAGCTCATTATTGCCTAGATCAGTATTATAGTCCTCCTTTAAATATTACTCACTCATTATCAACCATGAAAAACATTCTTGAAAAATAAACTTATTTATTTACCTTCAAAATCTTAAAAACTCCTCATCTATCAATGCCAAACTTCTTTCTAGCTGAAGTTTTTAATAGGTAGTAAAAGGACTGTTAAGAAAGAGAGAAAGAAATAGGTGAAAAGAGAGAGAGAAGAGGGGAATGGGAGAGAAACCATCAAGAAGAAGAAGAAGAATAAAGAGATAGAGAATACCTAAGCTTTCATATTTCTCATGAGATGGATATATTAATCAAGCAAAAGAGGAAAAAGTGATTTCATGTTCTTCATGAGATAGAAACTAAGCTATGGTTTTAGAGAGAAAACTGAGAATAAGAAGTGAGAGAAAACGAAATATAAGAGAAATGTGAGAAAAATATAGCAAAATGAAATGACATCAATTTAATGCTCCTACTTACCAAGTCCTCACTTTTGGCCAAGGGCAAATTAGGAAACTTATTTTTTTTCTCTCTCTACTTAGTTCTAGGTTTTGGTCTAAAAAAAAAATCAGTATATGAACATAGTCTTAAAAAATAACAAATGATTCCAAATAGTCTTATCCATATCATTTTCCCTGTTTTGGCTAAGAGCATTGGTTTGTACTTCTAGTTTAAAGCTCTCAAATGATTTGTTAGTTAATGTCAAGAAATATGGACAGGACCAATGCTATATTTGGTAGGAGGGAAATGGAGTAGGAATGATGGATAGTCTAGGAATAAGGAAGAATATGAAGAAAAGAGATGAGAGTGAACAAGCTTTAGGTTGTATAGTAAGAGGAATAGAGAGTAATATGGATAGAGTATTTATTTATAAAATTATCATATTATCAATTTATTCATTCTTTAAATAATTTTTAAAAATGTTATATTTGTCATTTTAACTTGGAGAAGATGTTGAATGAGAATTCAATATTATGGGCAGAGGGAGAGCTTATCCCTTCATTTCTCCTTTTCCTCTCTCAATTCCTCATACTAAACAAGAGATTTTACCTCTTCCTACATTTCTCTCAATTATTCTAGAAATTTCTCTCATCAAACATAAAAGAGTGTTTTGGGCAAAATGACATATTAATTCCATTACAAGAAAAATGAGATTTCACGTTACTTTTTTGGTGAAGTCAAAAGTATATTACATTGCCCACTAAAGTGACGTATGTTTGGGTACCGTAAAAAGTGATGGGATTCCACGACACGTAAAAAGCGACGTAGTAGACATACGACATCATCAAAAAAGTTATGTTGTAGACATCGTAGACTTTCAACGTCACTTTTTTTGGTGACGATGTTTCTATCGTATCACATTTTAAGTGATGTAAAAATATTTTCTATAAATTTCTTTAAAATTAAAATCCATTTAAATCCCTTAGATTTTATTAACATAAATGAAATTATAAATAATATAAAAAATACAATATCATAGTACAATACAAAGATTGATAAACATAACTTAAATTCTAAAAATAAAAACTCATACGTGTAAAAGTACAATAAATTCTAATTTAAGTAAAGTCATATTATAGTTTAAAACTAATAAAGTTCTAACATTAATCTAAAATAACTTTAGAATCTATTTAGTGACAATCTAAAATATAACATCAAAAGACAAAAAAGTAATATTGAGTATCAAGAAGCTCTACCACTTATTCTTTATGAAGTGCATTAATTTCTTCGTCTGTATAGAAACTTTGTCTATTGAACTACATTGACAAAATTAAGTTCTTTAGAATATGAAACTTTTTTTTTTAATTCTCTGAACTAATTCTAATTTATATATAATTGGAATACCTTTGTAGTGAGAAATGATCTCATGCTAATTTATTCAATTATACCTATATTTACATGGATAGAATAATATTCTACACTTATTGGTTACGTGGGATATTATATACAAATACGGAAAAGTACATAAAAAGTTAAAATAAATAGTCTATAATCAACAAATATAACAATAGTCTTTTTACGTGTCTTAAGTCATTCATAAATCAACTTATTTGGTCTATGTCTGATAACTCTATAAAAATAGAGTTAATTATGCTATTTTATTCATTAAAAATGTGTGTCCTATAGTAATTTTAATTTAAATTTTTAGTAATTTAAGTTATTTTATTTTATTTTGGTCTAGATTTAGTTTTATTTAATTTTATGTTATTTTATTAGATTTATGTTTTTGATTTAATTTAATTTTGATTTGATAGAAAAGAAGAAAAGAGAAAAAAAAAGAAAGATAAAATCCAGATTAAAGCTTAGCCATTGGATCAAGTGGATTGACGGTTCAGATTGGAGAGTGTAGCACACTCGCAAAGGAAGAAGAGTAAGGAAGGCAACAAAGGGGACAGCTGGGGCCTACGCGTAAAAGAGATGGTGGAGGATTCTTTTGGGGTGTATGATCCGGTGCATCTTAAGTCTTGTGCACTTAATTTTCTCTCCAATGAAAAAGCGTCATGTCATAAAATAAAATTCAAGGTTTCTCTCAGCCAATCAACATTTAGTTACGTACTGAGCCTACTTTTTTATTCCGCATAGGATTATTTGTCTATTACTAGATTTTGCATAAGAAACATGAGGAGAAAGAGAGAGAAAGAGAAGGTAAATTGTAAAGTGACACATCACACTGCCAATCATATTTGAGCATAGGAATCCGTGAATAATTGGGAAACACTCTCTTTTCAGTTATAAAAGGACTACGAGACAGAGGGAAAAAAGACACAATTTTAGAGAGAGAGTCTGTGGGAAACAGAGCAGTGGAGTGGAGACTCTTCAACCGCGATTTTTCTATTTGATTTTATTTTCACCTTTAGAATTTTATTTTCTTTAGGATGTTTTCATTTAATATTTTTGTTTCTCTTAGTTTAATTATGTTTAAGATTTCTTTTCTAGGGCTGCGATGTAGCCTAACTATGATGCTTTAATATTTTTCTTTCAATTTAGTCCATGAATTATTTTTCTTAGTTGAGTTTTCAATTCTATTCTTAATGTCTCTATTTATTTGGCCATTAAATAGATGACTTGTTAATCATAATGCAACCGAAAGGAAATTTATGTGTTTAGTTCATTGGATTGAAAGCCATAAATTACATATTAAATAGAAATATATTTACATGGTTTGTGTAGTCACTATATGAGTTTTCATAGATCTTAAAGAATTCTTAATTAGTTTAATTCACATAGGAATATAGTGAATTGGTAATTAAGGATATTTTTGCTTGAACTCGGGAGAAGATAGTGAATAAATTATAGAATCTCGACTATCAACTAGGGAAATAATTATAGGCTAATGAGATAGAGAATTTTTAGAGTAGATTAGTTACGGTGAAATCGGAAACCCTAGGTTTAATTTCATTGATTTACATCTTGTTTTATTTTTTTTAATTTTTATTCTCGTTTATTTTTATTGCTTTTAATCTATTTCCAATTTTTATTTAATTTAATTTAATTTTTCTTTAGACGGTTAATTCAAATAAAATTAGGGTTAGCTAAATTTCAGTACTTAATAAATCAACAGCCTTCGTGGGATGATACTTATATTCACTATTTTATTACTTGTTTACGATACGTACACTTGCATTCATAATTTTCACAACAATGTCTATTTGATACTTTGGATGTATTATATATTCAAAATTCCCTTTTGATTAAAACTAACATGGAAATGAAATAAAAAATACAAATAGTAATATTAAGTTATGTAAAATATTATCAATAACTAACTAATCATAAAAAATTTACTCTTTCATCGTGAGGAAAGCAAGGTAATTTTCTCACAAAAATTCAAGTTCAAAAAATCTAAATACTAAATTTATTATTCAACACTTATAACTTTGATCAAATCTATTAATATTTTTTTCTGATGAAATTGGGGTGTTTTGAACTTTATAGCCATGCTAAATCCATTACTTATAACTTCTATCAAATCTATTAGAAATAAGTGTTCTCTCGTCTTATTAACACTAAACTTACTAAAATCTCTACACTTGACATAAAGGTACATGATGACATTAATATTTTTGCATTCTTCATATTAAATACCAAAAACTTCTCTAAGTCTCATTTTATACTCGATCGATAATCTACCCCGCAACCTATTTCTTATTCATTCTAAACACAATAGACAAGAGGAAACAGTTAACCTAAAGTAAGTTCTGTGAAAAGAAAAACTTAAACTAACACAGACCAATTAATTACTAAATCTAACAAAATTTAGAACTTGAAAAAAAAACTAAGCTTAACTCTCCCTCATTTCTATCTCCTATCCAATTTTTTGTATACAAAAAAAAAAAAAAAAATCAAAACAATATCAATATAAATAATCACACACAATTATTTCATCCTTGTATTACCATAACATATTTTTCCCAAACTTAATCTCCTATAAATCGAACTTTTCAAAACTTTTATACATATAATATCATTTTTTTCATGAAGAAAAATTTGAGAACATACCTCAAATAATTACTTAAAAGCTTCTATAAGAATACCAAATTTGAGGTAGTCATGATCAACGCTAAGCTTAAATGAAAACAAATTAATAATAAAAATATATCAAACCATAAAAGCAAACATCATTATACAAACAAGAACAATAAATCTTGATTAAAATTATTGTTAAGAAAAAACATATACCTCAAATAAATAGAAATTTTGTACAAATTACTAAGTTTGAACTAATAATGAATATCAAGTTTTAACTAAAATATAAGAATAATAACATATATCAAATTAAAAATTTAAGCATTAGTATAGGAAAAAAGGTTAAAAAATTGGACTGAAAATTATAGTTAAAAAAATATGAAAAATTCAAGTTTAAACAAATATCCAATAAATTCAATACTTTCGAATGCGAAATTACAAATACATCAACAAACTCTACACAATCAAAGAAGATATTTTTCAAAATATCCAAAATCTACAAACTTAATGACAAATAATATTTTTTTAATTAAATAATTAATAAAAAAAACTAAGTTTAATGCGTGAATAATCCAATTCTAGTGAAAAATATTCTAGTGAAAAATTTAACTTAAAATGGTTAAAAGTACCTAAAACGACCGGAAACAATGGATACCAAGGAGAGTCGCCAACGTTGAGTTTGGAAAGAGAGAAATGAGAAATTCTGAAGTAAAAAACCCTAATTTAAATACATACGATATCGCTTAAAACGACGTCATAAGTCTACGACGTCTTTTTTAAGCGATGTCTTATTTTTACTTTATAAATATCACTTTTTAAGTGGCGTTTTAGGTCAATTTTTTTTTTTATACAACGTACAGACATCAAAAGCGATAGTAAAATTTAGTGGCATTTTTACCCCTTTCTATAATATTGATCCTAATTTTCACAACTAGTCATCTTATTACGAGAAATAAATGAGGCTAGTTATACTGACATGACAAATGATTGATACTCATAGTAAAGACGAATGACAAAGAATAAAAAGATTTATGGCCATAATAAAATGAATAGTCCTAAAAAATCCTTGCAAAAAGTGGCCCTAAAATTATTATTCGAGGCCAATACATTATTAGTCTCGTCCAAATCACTAATGTCAACCCATGCACAAGCCATATATCTCTTTCTATGGTTCTACATATCAACCATTATGCACAAGCCATATATCTCTTTCTATGGTTCTACATATCAACCATTTTATTTTCTCAATGATTTCCAAAAAGTCCGTACAAGTTAATTTGATAGATATAGGCTCCTGAATCTTGACCTCCGTAATTTCAGGTACTTACCCTCCCAGCACTCCTCACTAGCTCCAGATTTTCTGGTAGAATTAGATGAACCCAAATGATTCTACCAGAAATTTGGTAAGGTGTCAATTACCCAAATTAAAAACTGTCCCCAAAGCCAGAAGTCCAATTGTTGAGAGGCGCCCTAAAAAACTAGTACTCCCCTGTTACCCAGCCTAAAGAAATTAATAAATAATACAAATATAGGAAGAAAAAACCAAATGATAAAATATGCAAAAAAAAACTATCGGTATTAATAGACTATATTAAGCAAGTAGTCATGGCCACTTTCCATAGACCAAAAATTTCTAGTTAAATGAACGTGGTTCAATCAAAAACCAATTCAAAAAGGAGAGTTTCAAATATCGATAATTCAAAGGGAAAATGAACCCACCTTCCTAGAAATGAGAGCAACCCAAATTCTATCAACCACTTCACACATACGAATATTCATCCCCACCCACATCCCCCGAAAAGTGAGCGTGTTAAATTAACTAATTAAAGAACTAATTTTAACGAAAACATAAGCATTTAGTTATCGAATTATAAAACCGCTATTAAGACAAGGCGGCGGATGATACGTATAAACCTACCTCAGTCAATGTTCCAACCATAGTTGACAATAAATAGTCAAGACACTGACACTGTACTTTTTAGTTGGTGGTGGGGTCTATATATTCAAAATAAAAATCCCTACGTAAATTAGAAACCATCTAGGTCAAGCACACCAGGGCCACCGACCGGATAAAAAAAACACGTACACCTAGAAAATCAATACTATAAATAAGAGAGGCCTCTCCCGACCAAATTCATCACTCAACGCCTCAAACCTTATATCCCACACTTTGATCATTAATCCCAACCATCGATCTATCAAAGCAGCTAGCTAGCTCTCTTGATCGTAATTTTTAAACCATCATCTTCATTCCAATAATATTACTACCATGGCTCCCCAGCTCAACACCACAACAGAGTTTTCGGTTGTGAAAAACGAAGTCGAGCTTGTGAAGCCCCCAAAACCAACACCTTCCGAGGTTCTGTCTTTGTCCACCATTGACAACGAAGCCAACCTCGAAGCCTTCTCCAAAGCCATCTACGTCTACCAAGCTGATGATGAGACCAAGTCTCATAATAATGTCGACCCGGCTGATATGATCAGGCAAGCTCTCTCCGAGGCCTTGGTCTACTACTACCCTCTAGCAGGGAGACTCAAGCGACTAGACCACGACGGAAGGCTTCAGCTCACGTGCAACGCAACCGGCGTGCCGTTCTTGGTCGCCACGGCCAACTGTCGTCTCTCCTCTCTCAGTTACCTAGACGACATCGACTTCGAAATCGCTGAGAACTTCGTGTTCCCTTCTCCCACAAGCGACTGCCCTTTCGTCCTGCAGGTGACCAAATTCGCTTGCGGCGGTTTCACCATTGGGTTCGGAATTTCTCACATGGTGGCCGACGGGTTCGGCGCGGCTCAGATCTTCAAAGCCTTGGCGGAGCTCTCCAAAGGGAAAGAGCTCTCGGTGAAGCCAGTATGGGAAAGAGAGAGATTGGTGGGAACACCCATCAAGGAGCCTCTCAAGGTCGACAAGTGTCCTCCCGCCACGTCACCTTACGGCATGTCTTCGGACATTGAGGACGAAATCTTTTACGTGAAGAGTGAGAGCATAAAGAGACTGAAAGAAGAGATATTGAGCAGCGGCAGCGGTAACATCACCACGTTCGAAATACTCGCCGCCTTTGTATGGAGAGCCAGGTTGAGAGCCCTAAAACTCAATCACGATGGCAAGACGTGTCTCTACTTCGCTACGGGGCTGAGGAAGCTGATACAGCCTCCACTGCCAGAAGGGTATTATGGGAATGCGTTTTTGACTTCGGCAGTGGAGCTAACGGGGAAAGAACTGGAGGAGAAGCCGTTATCTGAAATAGTGAATATGATAAAGGAGAAGAAGAAGGATGTTTTGGACAACAACTACATTAGAAACACAATCGATGTTTTGGAGACTAAGCTGGTGAATAGGGACAATGAAAAGATTAAGGCCACGGGAGCACTAATGGCTTTAACGGATTGGAGGAATTTGGGTTTGGTTTCGGATGAGTTTGGGAGTGGATGGAAGATAGTCAACGTAACTTCGTTACCATGGGAGTGTTTTGGGTCAGTGGATTTGGTCACATTCTTGCCTGCTCCAAAATCGGACCCCTCACTAAAAGGTGCGGTTGGGATATTGGCCTCTCTTCCTAAGCAAGCCATGCCAAAGTTCAAGGAAGAGATCGATGCTCTTAATTCATAAATTGTGTGCATATGATGATGATGGTGCTAATGTTTATTTGTTCTTATTGTTAATTTATTGTTTAGTTTTCCGATTCGAAGAATGAGTTATTGCTTGATGATCTGTAATAAAAATGTGAGATTTCATGATGAGTAATTAGTGAATATTATTGGTGCTGCATTTTATTTATCAACGCCAACTGCGCTTAATTTACTTTATTAATTAATTAAATTGGCCATTATCAACTGCTTAATATAGCGAATTCATGCATAAATGCATTTATTTTGTGCATATATATATATANAATTCCGAACATTTTATTTAAATGGACTATTTTTATAAAAACTAGAACTTTTGACACTTTTCAAATAAATTAAGGAATTTCCCACCTTGTGAAATTCCCCTTCTGCCACTAGCCCGGGTTTTGGGTCGTGACACTGCCTGCTTAGACTTATGTCCCACTTACTCAGTTCCGCCTTAAATTTTGCAATGATCCATTCTGTAAACACACGGAAAATTTATGTGGGCCTATATATATATATATGAACCAGAACAATATTATTGTGCACTTAGACTTTGAAAATATCAGAGTGGCTTGTTCTAAAGGATTATATAATTTCAACTGGTCCATTTGAGATAAAAATAAGGAACGTCACATTCACTCTCTAGTGTGTCAATTTGCGTTTGACGACAAAGAAGTTTTGAGATACAACTCTCGTTTAACTGGACGCACGGTGAAAGACTGAAAAAAAAAAATCGTCCTTCGTTAAAATGAGATTTAATATGTTGTCTTGTAGTGATTACTTCTAAAAAGAAAAATTGGTGCATAATGCGTGACATAGATCGATCAGCTCTAAGTACACGGAGCCACTACGTACTTCTTTTCTTTTGTTT